>JAOXOE010053310.1:0-34289 GCA_028565055.1 Phoeniculus purpureus | reverse complement strand
CTGGCCACACCATTCCTGATGCAGGCCAGGATGCCATTGGCCCTCTTGGCCACCTGGGCACACTGCTGGCTCATGTTAAGTACCCCCAAGTCTCTTTCCACCTGAGAAGTCTATGTTTCTGTCCTTCTCTTTCCAGGTAGTTGTAGAAAGAGATAGTCTCCCCTCAGCCTCCTTGTCTTTAGACTCACACCACTTCCCTCAATGGCTCCTCACAGGACTTGTGCTACAGATCCTTTACAAGTATCACTGCTCTCTGGTGGACATGCTCCAACACTTCAATGTCTTTCTTCTTGTGAGTGGTCCAGAACTGGAATGCAAAGTTCAAGGTATGGCCTCAAGGTATGGCCAATGCCCAGTACAGGGGGACAATCACCTCCCTGCTCCTGCTGGCCACAATACTTCTAGTACAAGCCAGTATGCTGTTGACTTTCTTGGCCACCTGGGCATACTGCTGGCTCATATGTAGCCTACAATGGAGTTGTTATGACTCAAGTGCAGGACCCAGCACTTGGTCTTACTGAATGCCATAACATTAACTTTGACCCATCAATCCTGCCTGTTTCAGGAAAGAAACTACAGTAATACTGGATAGACTGTTCAGAGTATGAAAAGTGAAAGGATTCTTCCTCTTCAACTTGGAGCTTTCAGCTTTTTAAGTTTGGGGTGTTTTCGGTTAATCATTTTAGAAAGTAATGCTATACTGGGAGAATTCTAATACAAAAAACATACTTTACTGAAGTTACTATTTTTTTAGCAGTAAATCTGCAGGAGCAAACAGAAGAAAACATTTTTTATAGATTTGGTTTATCAGATTTCCTAACTACTCTTAAAAACACACGGTTGTTAGGAATTACAGCAATACTTGACTTGCCCTCTACTCTCTAATTACTAATTGAAGACCTGTATTCCTGAAAGTAGAAGACTGTATGAATACGTTTCTAAGATGAAAAAATAAATGCCTAGATTGGTAGGCGTATCCTTTCCTCTGTATTCTTCTCTCCGCATATCCTAACTTACCTAGCAAAAATGTTTCTAGTAATATCACGTGTCCTTTTGTGCTGTAGGAAAAAAAATTTAAACGAGTGAAGTTGTTTTTTAACAGCAAACTATGTAGTGTTCAGTCATAAAAATGCCTCAACTCCAAGTTGCTCTGACATACCAAACACATCTATTGCCTAGAAACAGGACAGCTGTTACAGAAAGTGGAATTTCTCGATTAGTCTCTTTTTTCATACCATCTTTATAATGAGTTCTTATTATTTGTGACATCCAGGTATTTTCAGAACTACTGCTCTTGAATATCATGTTTGATGATGGTGTTTACATCATCATATCAAATACTGCACTGTCTCAAATGCAACAGTGGCATTGCCATTTAGAGGACATGACAGCAAGAATAGTGGAAATGGCTAGTAGGTAATCACCTTTGTTAATATCTACGCAGCAGCACTTCGGGGAAAATCTGAGGAGGGAGGAGACTTTGACATATTTCTGAGAGTTGGTTACTCTGTAACTTCGGGAAAGTGTTATCTGTACAATGGGAACAAAAGGGATAATAAAATAGTTATAAGAGATAACAAATGGATAACTTCGTAGTCAGCTTTAGTGACGTACTTTCAGCTTTAGTTCTGTGCTTGTAGGATTTGAGTAATCAGATCAGAGTAAGGTGATCAGAGGTATGGATGAAAAAATTAATGCATATGTAAATGTGAATAATTTACAATGATCCTTAATGAGTTTTCTGTTTCTCATCAGTAAGACCAGGCTTACATTAAAATCTGCATTTCTTACCGACAGCCTTTTGGTCATGCATGTTCCAGTAATACCTTCCAATAAAAATCTAGGCTAGCCTGCAAAAAAGCAGATTTTTGGTAAGAAGGAATGACATATAGCCATAGTCCCTAAGTGAAAAAATAGTTAATTGATTTATTTAGAAATGAATGAAAATGTACATTTCAAAGAGAATGTCTTGCTGGAATGCTGATTCCACAAGATCATAATTTGCTGAAGCAAGCTGTGTTTTCAGACAACACAATTTTCATTATTGTACTTCCCATAAAATTGAAAAGCTTAGGAATCCTCATGATCTCACTGATGACTGAACTCTAAAACTAACATGTGTGCTTAATATCTAAGCATGGGGTTTTTTTCTCCCCTCAAAACAATCTTTTAAAAAAATGATTAATTCAATTCCTTGGAAATAGATTAAAATAACCGATAATCTCTTTGACTCCATCTCATGTAGCACACTGAGGTATTTCTACCTGACTCTTAACAGTATGCAGAATTTCTCCCATTTAAAAACATAAAAATTCAGGATTATGTCAGGGTCTTCCTGGTTGGGACAGTGCCAGTGTAAGAACTACTTGAAACACTGCACTTGCAAAAGAGAGTAAGCCTTAATTTCTTTTAAGTTCTCTATGGTAAACCCAGTACATAAGCCAACAGAGCCACTGTCTGGCTAATCATTAATAGTGCAAGACTAAGTAATCAGAAGTCCGCAGAAAGCAGATATAGTGGCTTTGTTTCTTGAATAGAATGTTTTTCGTTACATTTCATTGTATGCTAAACGCTTGTGAACTCCCGCATAAGAAGTTTACAAGACCTTAAAACCAGTATCTTCATGTATGGATTCCACTTCCTAAATTGTGTAATTGCAGGAACTACAAGTTTTGTCACAAACCACCAAAGTAACAGTAAGAAAACATTTTAAATAATTGAAGAGACATGGCTATGTTTACATTTATTCTACACCTATAAAACTATACTGCCACAGAGTTATTTGTGGACTGATGCCTACTTCAGGAATTATATATTCTCTTGTTGTAGAAATCCCGTGTTTTAAAAAGCTATGTGAATTATAAATTTTAACTATTTCAGAATAAAATCAGAATACAATTTTTATCTTTACATGATGACTGGATGGTGACTGGTTCATTTAAGACAAGTAAAAGAGTATTTCTTTGCTGTCGAGAGGGCATATAGCAAAGAAACAATTTCTTTCACAGAAGACTAGTAACTCTTCAGATAAGCTATAAATGCTGACAAATGAGATACTGTTACTCTTACTTTCAGGTTTTTTAATGATACACACATAAGCACCTGCAGTTAGATGAACCTTGGATTTTTCTGAATGATTGTAGAACAACCCTTATATATTCGTACCCTTGCATTTGCAATAACATACTAGCAAATTAAGACACGAGCATTGTGTTCTACTAAAAAGTGTATGAATTAACAAGAATGTTTCTCATTGCTTATGAAAAATACCTTTGGGCTCCTTGAAAGTACAGAATTAGGTAAATATGTCCAGTATGCTCATAAGGAAGTTAAAACTTAAGGTCACCAGGTTTTCCAAGCACTATACATTCATAAGGAATGTATATGATTCCTTATCTCCAAGAAAAAAATTGCTCAGGAAACACAAGGAGAATTAACCACTTCTTACACATGGATGCTAACAGATCCATCTCAAATACAGGTGATGGGCTTCAGCACAACCATTGATTCATTTATTTGAACAATACTCAAGTGTAACAGATAAAACTCTTCCAGTAGCACGCAGCCCTTAAGCATTACCACTCAATACTGCTACAAACACATTTAGAGAGTAAAAATGTTGTGGACAGTAGAAAAGTCACCTTAACAGAAATTAAAATATATATCAAGTATTGGAACAGGCTGCCCAGAGAAGTGACTGAATCGCTAGTCCTGCATATCTTTAGTATTTGCGTAGGTTTGGTGCTCATGGACACAGTTTAGCAGTGAGCTTGTTACAGTTAGGTTAATGGCCGGACTTAGGTTTCCAATCCAAAAGATTCTTTGACTCTAATGAAGCCACCGACTTCACTACCTCCCAACCCCATTTTAACAATAAAATAATGAATAATTAACATTCCAGTCTGTATTACTTACATTACCTCTTTCTTACCTGCATTAGCACCTGACTTCCCTTTATCCAAAAGAATTTACTTAATTCTTACAAAAAAATTAAGCACCATAATTCTGGAACTCAGATCAGGACACTGTAACTTGTTCCTTTTCTGTGTAAGTCCCTAGAAAATACCACCATGCTTTTTCTCCCTTCCTCCTTCCCTTCCTCTCTCATCAAATAAGTTTTTTAATTTCTGGTGGATGGGGCTTTTTTTTTTGGCACACAAGTTCCTTATTCCTGGTTGCATTTAAAACTTTCTTGTCCCTAAATATGACCTGCAATAATTTAAAAATTACCATCAGTATTTTTACTGTTGGAGTCCTTAATTGTCTATGTTTTGGTTTCCTGAACAATTCCCTTGTGCCATTCAGAAGCAGAATCTTCCTTTGAATACTATGCATGGAATGAATTTTTGTAAGCTGCAGCTGAATTCCAAGAATTATTACAATTTTAAAGAAAAAAAACCAGGATCAAAAGCAAATCTAGCAATACAGGTTCTTCCTCTAAGATTTGTTATCTGCTGCTACCATTAGTAAACCTCTTTCTGTTGGTTTACTGCTTTTACATACTCATTGGAAGGCAGCTGACTTGCAGTATTTCTTAACATGAGTAGTCAAGGCTTTGTACTGGGTCTTTTGTTTCTTAAATAAACACAGGACATTGTATAGCAGACACATTACTGAATCCTCATAGCTTTGCAGGAAAAAGAGATGTGGCTTAATTAAATCACATCAAATGTCAGAAGTATTTACTGCAGTATGGTAAGAACATCACAATAACTCAATTTTCTACAAAAGGAAACTCTGGATTTCACTGTTCTACTGACCTTCATTCTTAAAGTGTCACTTAAAAATATCAGTTGCAGAAAGGTTTAAAAAAATATAAAAGTTTCTAGCTGAAATACTTGTCAAAAGTGTCTATGGTTTTAAGGCCAACATGTATGACAGTCAACACATTAGACCTTTGCTGGTGCTGACATACTGGATAGGGCAAGCAGAGTAAGAATGTAAATGGCAATATTACCGTGTCTGGATACATAGCATTTTGCAGCGTATGCCTTTAATGCAGGTGTAGACATCATTTAAGATGATACAAAGGTATATAAAACCCCAGTTAATTTTAAAGTAATCCTAGAAAAATATTGCAAATAATGTTGCATAAATGAAGAGTGTTTGAGGGGAAAATATTACTTTACTGGAAAATCAAGCCTCACGCGTTGAGTTTGCGCTTATCACTATGTCACTTTCTTTTTGATTGAAGACAGCTCCTTCTGAATCTCACTGAATTTTGGACGGTTTTCTGGTCGGTAGTCCCAGCACCTCTGCATTATTTTATATATTTCTTCTGGGCATTTCTGTGGTGCTGACATTCGGTAGCCTGGTACACACACACACAAAAAAAAAAGTGATAACATTTACCACTGAAACCCGATGCATATTGACATATGCAGAACAAAACAAGCAACGTTCAAGATCATTCCATTGCATCTTCACCACAATTCTTCAGATTCACTGCAAGACTTTAATATATAGACCTATACTATTGCTCAGACAGGCAGTGGCCTTCAGTGTCTCTCTTCTGTCTTCTGGTGATGAGCAGAAGAATGAACAGTCACTGAAATAAATTAGCAGTTAACAATTCAGAAGACACAAATAAGTGGTTGTTTTAGCATATCATCCATAACCCTGGACCGAAGCAATGTACTCACGCCAGTAAAATCAACTTTTCATCAGCAGGAAGTTGGACGAAAGTGCCAGGAAGCCTGCATGGGTGAAAAATGAGGTCTCGGACAAATTCAAAACCAAAACCAGGTAATCTGACGTGGATGAGTCTCAAGGCAACTGAAGGCTGAAGTTGCTAGGCCATTAGCCATCATGTTTGAGAAGTCATGACAGTCTGATGAAATTCCCATAGACTGGAAAAGGGGAAACATAATCCTCATTTTTAAAAAGGGAAGCAAAGAAAACTTAAGGAACTACAGACCAGTCAATCTCATCTCTGTGCCATGTAAGCTCATGGAGCAGATCCTCCTTGTAATTCTGCTGAGGCACATGGAAAATAACAGGGTCATTGATGGCACCCAACATGGCTTTACAAGGGGCAAATAGTGCCTGAATAATTTGATGACCTTCTACAGCGCTGCTGGATATGGAAAGAGCCACTAATATCATCTACCTAGACCTGTGCATGGCATTGACACTGTCCTGCATGACATCCTTGTCTCTGAGATGGAGAGACATGGACTTGATGGATGGACCACTTGATGGATGGACCACTTGGTGGAGAAGGAACTGGCTAGAAGGTCGCTCACAAAAAGGTGTGATGATCAACGGTTAAAAGTCCAAGTGGAGACCAATGACAAGTTGAGTTGTTCAGAGATCAGTACTAGGTCCAGTACTGTTTTACACCTTTGTCAGCGACAGAGACAGTGAAATTGAGTGCACTCTCAGCAATCTGCACTCACTTTGCTGATGACACCAAGCTGTGTAGTGCAGTGGACTCACTAACGGATGCCATCCAGAGGGACCTTGACTGAATGAGGTACTGGGCCAGTGCAAACTTCATGAGGTTCAACAAGTCAAAGTGCAAGGTCCTGCATCTGGGTCAGGCCAATCCCAGACACAATTAGAGGATGTGTGCAGAGTGGGTTGAGAGTAGCCCTGAAGAGAAAGCCTTGGGGGTGTTGATTGACTAGAAGCTAAACATGAGCCAGCAGTGTGCTCAGGCAGCCCAGAAGTCCAACCATATCCCAGGATGCATCAAAAGAAATGTGGCCAACAGATCAAGAGAGGTGATTATCCTCTTTTATTCTACTCTTGTGACATCCTGCCTTCAATACTGTGTCCAGTTCTGGTGCCCCCCCAAAGAAGGACACAGAACTGCTAAAGTGAGTCCAGAGCAGGGCCACAAAGATGATCCAAGGGCTGCTGTACTTGGAGGACAAGCTAAGGGAACTGTGTTCGTTCAGCGTAGGGAGGAGAAGACCTTAGAGTGACTGTATAGTTGCCTTCCAGTACATGAAGGGTACCTACTGGAAGGCTGGAGAGGGACTTTCTGCAAGGTTATGTAGTGACAGAACAAGGGGAAATGGTTTTAAACTGCAGGAGAGTAGGTTTAGACTAGATCTCAGGAAGAAATTATTCAGTACGAGGGTGATGAAACTCTGGAATAGACTGCCTGGAGAGACTGCTGATGCCCCCTCCCTGGCAGTGTTAAAGGGTGTGTTGGATGAGACCTTGAGTAACCAAAACTAGTTGAGAGGCATTCCTGCCCATGGTAGGGAGGTTGGAGTAGATTATCTCTAAGTTCTTTTCAAACCTAGGCCATTCTATGATTGTATGATTTCATGAAGTTTAGGTAAGTTAAAGCCTAAATAGAATTTAATCTGGCCTAAGACAAGAAGAAGAAGAAGCGCTTCTTTAATTACACAGGTAACAAGAGGATGTCAAAAGAAAATGTGGTCCCACTGTTGAATGCGATAGGGCGCTGGGTGACACATGAAATGGAAAATACTAAGGTACTCACTGCCGCCTTTGCCTCTGTCCTACTGTTGTGGGTTAGGGAAAAAAAAGGCTTTGGCATCACCTTTCAAAGGATCACCTTTCTTTTCTCAAAAATAATATCTTAGGAGGCAGAAACAAACCCCTCACCCCAGATAGTACCTCTTCCACTGTTGGGGGAGGTTGAACCTATTAACTGCTGTTTGGGTCTAGGTATTCTTTCCCCTTAATGGGCCATCTCTGTAGACAAAGCCTCCATCCTCTAGCAGGCACCACAAAGGCTCCTGGAGATTTGGGTAGGGGGGTTTTGGAAGGCGGTTTAGAGAGGGGTGTTGGGGTGTTCTCATCTATGTTGCACCCTGACAAAAGACTCTGCTTGGGGGTGGTGCCCCTGCTTCTTTCCCTGGAGTTCCAGCTGGAACAGGGTGGCCCCAGGGAGGGCCACATGAACTCTAGTGGTGGCAGAGGATAGTGGCAGCATGATCTGCCTTGCCACTGCAGTGAGCTGAGCTGTGGCGAAGAGTGCAGCACAACATGGCTGCACACCTCGCCACAGCTCAGCTCAGTGCACAACGGAAAGCCCTTCCCCCACCCATGTCATGAGGCAGCCAGGTGCAGCAAGAAACCATCAATGCTGATTCCTCCCTGCATTGAGTGACATAAAGCCATCCCAAGAATCACAAGCCCAGGGATGTCAGAATGGTGAGATAACTTTAGAGAGGGAAAGCCCCAAAAAGCCTGGAGAAGGAGGAGGAAGGTGCCTTCTGGACACAGCAACCAGCCGCCACCATTGTGTGCTCACTACGTGGCAGGACATGTGGCTGTCGCCACCCTGACACACTGAAGAGCAGGAGGAGAAAAACTGGAGATGCTTGAGTAAGCGGGAGAACGGAGATGAAAGGATTTGTAACTCTTAAACCTTTGGCAGATTGTTTGGGAAAAATGAGGGAGATGAGATGTTTGAGGGGTGGCCCCTTCCCTTTTTGCTGCTGAGCACATATGTGCATGTCTCCTCCCCCAGGGACCTCGTCATGAAGACAAAGACTGCTTACATAATTATTTCCTCATTTTTTCTCAGAGTGTATGTAGTGGCATTATTACAGGGTTTTCTGGTTTGTGTGTTCTAACTTGCTTGGGCTTTTCTTCTTTCTGTATTTAGTTATAGATTTAATAAACCCATTTAGTTTCCCTAAGCTGCTCCACTGTCTCATAAATTCTATCTGAGACACTCCCTCGAGACCTGGCTGCCTCTCTTTCTGTTTCTGTTTGGTGTTAACCTGGGACACTTAGCAAGACTAACCCTCAGGAATCTCAGGCCACAGAGACCAGGGAGAAAGTTTGGAGCAAGGAAGATGTATGCTTGGTTGAAGAGGATCTGGTCAGGTAATACTTAAGTAAAATGTACTTAGAAAATTCCATGGGCCCTGATAGGATGCACCCATGAGTGCTGAGAGAGATGGCAAATGTTACCTCAAGGCAACTCTCAACAACCTTTTGTCCATCACAGTGACGGGAAGAAGTGCTTGTAGACTGAAGCAAATATCACTCCTACTTCAAAAAGGACCCAGGGAAATGCAGGCACCTAGCTCTAGATGGCCCTGCTTGAGTAGGGTGGTTGTAACAGATGATACCCAGAGGTCTCCAGAAATCTCAGCAACTCTATGACTCTCTGATTTCTATGGATTGTTTACTACATGTGGCTGTCTGAGCTAATGGCAGGTTGTATATAGTAAAGAGTGCAGGCACATAGCAGATTCTACAGCTAATTGCAGCTTTATGACTCCAGACTTACTGCACAGGTCTCTTTATCTCTCTTTCTGAAGCAGAATACACATGACACTGAGAAATTAATTTTTTTCTTTGTTATGTTCCATGAATCTGCTCTAGGTGCTGCATTAATGCATGTAACTTCAAAGGTGAACAGCTGGGCTCTAGGATACTTACAGACAAGATAACATGAAACAATCTAAAAATCCTTCCCTTCACAAAGTTTCCCCTAGAAAATAGTTCTTCCAAACAGCAGCGATTACTTTTTGCCCTTAAAGCAAAATGAATCTCTATACTGATTTAGAAATGAAATTACCCTGGTTTAATGTAAGCATTTGAGTGACGAAGTTTCATTGAAAACTCTTACTGATTATTTGAGATACGTAAGATCAGGAAGAGAATCTGGAGTGTCTCAGCTGACACCCTAACAGAAGAATTATTATTTATTGAAAACCAGGAAAATAGGATCATAAAAGAAAGGAAAAATCCATTTTAAAAAGAAATGAAAAAGAACTGCTGATGGGCCAATAGAACTCCAGAGCATAAATACCTGAAGAAACTTCTAAATCCCTGAATTTTGTAAATTTCATGAGATTATTATTCTCAGGAGAGTAAAACAGAATCTCAGTGTATAGGTAGTAAGACTTGTTTTTATAAATATTCCTCTGCTCTGGAAAACTTTGGAGTTTTTAATATGCCCTCTTAAGAAGGAAGTGTGATGGTCATCAAAGTTCTTACAATGAGCACTGGCAAGCTGTACAAATGAGCAAACCAGTTATTGTTTTAAAAAAACCTTTAGCAGTTTTACTAGTTTAAAACACATTTATTAATGACTTAGTAGTACTATGCACAGGAGCAACAATTCTGACACACCACTAAAGGAGATCAAAACAAATAAAAATCTTGACATTCTGCTCACAGTTCTTTGCTATTTTAAATAAAAGAAATGCAGCTTTAAATGCTCAACTACCTCACCACTCTTCACCATAACTTTCAAATTTTTGACTGAAATGCTTTAATAAATATGGAATGATACAGATTTTGTGCTTCTGGCAGTTTTGAATATTAAGAAAAACTTCCTTATCGAAAGGGTCATCGGGCATTGGAATAGGCTCTTCAGGGTGTCTTTGGACATGTTTAAAAGTCATGTAGACAGGGAGCACTGTGACAAAGTTTGGCAGTGGGCAGAGTTAGTTTAATGGTTGGATTCAATGATCTTAAAGGTCTTTTCCAAAGTCAGCATGTTCTAAGTCTTGTGTCCTTTAAATCATTGGCCAGTATATTTGTTTTTTCAAGAAGCCTGCACATCACACTATTTATACCAGAAAGCAGGATTCAGCAATTAATAAATCATATTTACTAAAATTTCTGGATAACTCATAATTCATTTGCTATTTCTTTGCTATTTTATACTGTGTGTACTACATAAGTATGGATCTACACAGCATGTCTTTTGCTTCCTACCTTTCTCAACTTGTTCTCGTGCTTGTTGGTTGGTCACTCCAGGGTATGGACATACTCCTAAACTGAAAGTCTCCCACAAAAGGATTCCAAAGCTCCACACATCACTCTCAGATGTGTATCTCCCTAGAAAAAGAAGATAAAATCCTCAGCTTAATATACAGAGAAATTAATGTTTCAGGTAAGTTTGGCCCCAAATTTTCTGTAAAGTGTTACATTGGCAAGCCTGAAGCAGAACAAAGCCACAGGTACTAATAATATATTCTGCAGATATCATAGTCTCCTGTATTTCAAGTGATAAACAAATTACCTTAAAGTCAATACCCAGCTATTTCTATTCACACCTTTCAAGGAATTGGAAAAATCCTTCTATGACATTTTGGAAGCTGAATATTAGACTGCTGAATATATTAAGAAATGATTGTGAGAGACTTTTTTCCAAATGCTAATGAAAATCACTTAGAGCTGCTTGAATACATATGCACTTTAGGAAACACCAAATAATCAGGCATTTATAAACTCTCCACTAATCACCTGTACTATAAAGAAAAAATGCTCAGAAGTATAAAGACAGGCATCTCCAATGCATTTAAGAAAAATAAAGCTTTAAGAGATGGCAAAAATATATACAGAAACTTCAAATGAGGCATTTAAACAATTTTTTTTCTAAGTACTCAGCTAGAGAAGTAGCTGACTGAACTACATACAAAACACAGCATCATTCATTTAATGTGCTACTTCTTCTCAGCTCACTGTACTTTGAAGTTATTTTTCCAGTTTTATATAAGCCAGGAAGCTAAATTCAGCAGCTTTTGTCTCTATTTTGTTTCTATGATCCATGTAGTATGGCCAACTTCTTTCAATCAGAAATAATGTATTTGATTTCCCAAGACAGCAGCCTAGTAACATATCAAAATGCAGGTAAAGAGAAGCTACAGTTAAACACAGTATCAACAATTTTCTCCAGTGCAATGACTTATCTAACAGCGTTTTGGTACATTAACACTTTCTAGGGTCTTCACAAAGGTGCTAGAGCAATCATTGCCACAAATATGCAGAACCTGCTACTCATTTTCCTATCAACTATGATTTAGATGACTGATTAGGCAGCCTGCTAGGATGAGTCAGAAGCATAAAACAGAGCATTATTATATTAATGCTTAATAGCAAATATTATGTTGATGCCTTATTCTTTTTGAAGGCAAACCAGTATTTAATATATAACTTAAGACTGAAGTTTCAATTTACTATTATTTATTTAGAAATTAATTACATTTAATTTAAAAAGTATTTTAGATATTACGCATTTGAACGGGACATTTGTATATAGAATCAAATGGTAGTTTTGATTTTTATTTTTTGCAAGAAGATACAGGTATTCCTTACCATAGTTGAGAGCTTCTGGAGCGGTCCACTTGATAGGAATCTGCTTTAGGCCTGATGATGAGTACACGCCATCATCCTCTTGCCGAGACATTCCAAAATCGCTTATTTTCAAAATGTTGCTTTCACCTACTAAGCAGTTCCTTGCAGCCAGGTCTCTAAGTTAGAACAAGAAATAACGCCCCATTATTATAACACATTTGAAAGTACTTAAAGCCATTTGAAATAGCTGAGCCCATTAGCCAAGATTGTGGCACCTCTTTGAAAACATATTTAAGAAAGGGTCGGTAAGGGAGGGAAAAAACAAGTGTGAGAAATAATCCTGTGAAAATCAAAGTCACCAAATTGTGGGCAGGACATGCTAGAGATGTTTCCCACACTGAAGCAGATTTCCTTTAGACCTTGGAAGAAAGACCTTGTGAAGAAATCACACTTCAACAGGAGAACAGTGTTTGAAGGAAGGAGCAGTAGAGAGGAGGCTTTACACATGAAACGCAATCCCATTCGTCATTCCTTTGTGTCCCTCAGCAGAGAGGTGGAGGAACCAGGAATGAAGGACTGAAGATGCAAGCACAAGAGTGAGCAAATATCTTTGTTCTGTCTTTATTTCTCACCATTCAACTGAATTTTAATTGTACTAAATAAATGTTCCCCAGTTGAGTCTGCTTTGCTATGATGGCAATCAGTGAATAATTTATCTTTTATCTTGTCCCAGGAGCTTTGCTGTCCCATTTTCTCCTCTGTCCAATAGAGGAAAACGAGTAAGAGAGAAGCTGGATGGACATCTGGCAGCCAGCCAAGATCCAACACAGCTGCTCTGAGTTCAAAGAAATCCATTTGCAGATTAGCAGATCAGATTTTATGCAAAATGAAAAAGAATTTGCAGAAACGCCCTGCAAAATGTTCCCTGTAATTGTGAAAGACAATGAGAAACAAGAGAACTGGCTCCGTCTTCTATTTGCATCAACATTTCCATCAAAAAAATAGGAAGTTACTCAGCATTACAAGGAAAGGAATTTTGGCTCCTTGCTGAATGAGAAGCGTAGAGAAGCAACGGTCTTCCTTTCCCTCTCTCTATCTCAAAGATTTCGATTTTTTTAGATTAAGAGATAGCCTACAGCAATACTTGGTCAAAAGCCTACTGTGGCTTCTCTACAGTACACATTTGGAGTAATAATACATGCAAATAATATATTATTAAGATACTATATATAGAGTACATTACATCGTTTCACAATGTATTAAATAACTCTGTAATAAAATACATACTATTACTCCCCTCTTAAATAAATACAGGAATTTTTTCAAGTCTGACAAACGTTAAGGGTTAGAATGAAATCTGTAACATTAGGAACAGCATGGACAAAGTATTTTTAAACTAAATTTACAGTGCTTGGCTAATATGCTCACAAATGGTGTATGTGAATATTCTAGAATAACTACATTAGCTTAAACGTTCTGTATTAGGCTAATAATAATTATTATGCTGTAGCATAATTTTGAAGGGAATACGCTGAGCACTTCATGCACTTTCACTTGTTTTAAAGAATTTACGCATGTGAACTAAATTACTCTTAGAAGAAGCTTAGAAGAAACTTACCTGGAACTCTGCTCAGCAAATTTGTTTCTGTAGCTAATTCAGAAAGGCTCAAACCAACGACAGTGCCAAATGTGATTCATTGTGGGGACATTAATTCAGAAGAAGGACTGAACTAAATTTAGTATAAAGTCTTGAGCCGTATATAAGGATGGTGTACTTTGCACATCTACAACTACTTTGATCAAATGATACATGTTTGTATCGTACTATACGATTCAATGTGAAGACAGAGCCTGTGTTTGAACATTAATACTATAACTTAAGAATGTAAAAACTTTTCTGACAATAAGAATGCTTATCGTTCTTGAGCTTGATGCTACAGTGGTATAAATGCAGCTATTCCAGCCATTAGGTAAGATCTGATCTTAAACATCAAAACAAATCCGATGTCACAGACTCTAACTGACGATATGCACGGATGTATAAAACAGCTCAACATGCACTGTGTTACTTGTGGTGGTATGTCTCTTCCCCACTCTCACATCACTTGATATCACAGAATCACAGAACATTAGAGATTGGAGGGGACCTCAAAAGATCATCTAGTCCAATCCCCCCAACAGAGCAGGATATATGGCATGACTCCCCCTCCCTGGCTCACAGAAAGTCGAGCATGGCTTGTGAAAGGCAGCGTAGCAGAGTAAGACAATCCCTTAACGTGGTTCCTGTTTCCCCTATTCTTTGGGGATGATAATGACCATTACCTCCTGAGAATTCAATAAGGATCATAAGCAGTAGACCAGAGCATTAAGAATCCACTCAGCACACCCAGCTCCTGTTACATGCCACTCCTCTATCTCCTCACTTACTGCCTGGAATCAATAACTACCATAAATCAACCTGACAGCCTGATATACCTGTACTCAGGTCGCAGCCCAAAGCAGTGGGATACCAGAACCACAAAATCTAACAGATTCTAGGTCTGCACAACTGCTGTAAAACAACGGAAGACTACGTTTTCTGACTTGGGCTGAAACTGAAGTATCTCACAAAAGTCACTTATCTCAGACCCTATAAATAGCGATCCTAAGCAAGAGTCTTTGAGCTCTCCTGAACTGCAGTGGGTTGCGACCAGAATCTCCCCTGAATACAATACCTCTCAGGACCATCTGTTGGCAAAGCTGACAGAAGGTCTTAGCAAGTCTACTTCCTCGAGTATCAGCTACTGCCTGCTGAGGAATGTCAATACACTAGTGAGTATTTAAACTGAAAGAGGGAAATTTTAACTACAGACTCGCCTTCCACCCACCTCCTTGCCTATCTACATGAGTATATACATTTACCTTAGTACTGTGACTGTCCCCGTATTTGAGCAGATAAAGATATTTCTGTATATGTGTGCGTGTATGTTTTACATTCATACTTTTATTTAGGATATACTCCAGTAAGTTATTGTGAATCTTGTAATTCTTGAACCTGTAATTAAATCACTGTTTTATTCACTACATTCCAGATACATAAATATTAACACTGGATGTTCCAAAAGACAGGCAAAAAGACACACAAAGACTTCACTCCATGAAACAGTGAATTTCAAACTATTAGCTGGTAGTGGGTTGTAGAATGACACTTTTCGATGTCATGCTGCATACATGTGCCAAGGGAGTAATCATGGATAGTGGCTAGCTAATGGCCCATAACTTGTGTAGGTGGACACAACTGTTAAGCTTATCATCATTCTTTTCAGGGAAATTGATTCTTTTTTTCCGCTGCAGTTTGTATCAAATAGGGAAATAGTCTCATTGCCATAATCTATACAGTACCAGTAAAATTTTATGAAGTAATATCAAGCTATTTTAACAATAAGATATGCAAGGATGCATGAGGATAAAACATGCATTACTAATGAAGCTATAAATATAAAAGTAAACGTGGCAGTGCTGGTTATGAGTCTCACAATATCGACACTATTTTTTGCATTTTGCTAAAACTCTCATTTTTGAAGCTGTAATACTATGTATTACCCAGAATACATAACTTGTGTTAATACAGCTGTTTGAACTGTTGTTTTTACTTTTTCCCTTTCTCAATTTTAAGGCAGGCTCCCTCACTAATTAAAAAAGGTATTTTAGATGGGAACCTTTCCATTTTTTTCACTTCAGTCACAGCCTTATTTTTCAAAGGACTTCTGCAATTGCCCTCTTAGGCGCTTAAGTTTTCTTCTTGCAATTATTATGAGGAGTTTATTCTTGGAGTACATAGTGTAGAAGATCTAATGATATTTAAAAAATCACGCAAAATCCCACCAGATTTTCTGTTACTTTGCAGTTTTAATAACTTGTTATTCATAGGGGTGAAACGGCATGAGAACAATTTCAGTCTCAATGGTCTACCACCAGCCACTTCAGATTCTAGTTACAGTCACTGTAGTTGTATTTTTCGGGGTTTTTTCCCCCCTGTTATCCTACTGTTAATTAATTCACAATATCTACTTAACTACTATTTATTAATCCATCTTATAAATGTTCTGAAAGTTAGGGTACCTTGTTAGCACTTCTGCTGTCACTTTATATATGTTTCATAAGTGTAGTAATCTGTTGCTGTATTTTCCAGATTTTCTTCTATGCATCTGTACGGTTTAAAGTATTTTTAAAGAGATTGTTCCACTGAAGTCTATTGCAATACTGAGCTTTTTTTATTATTCTGAGGGTTTGTGTAAGCTTTTTCAATAAGTTTCAAACGCCTGTTTCTTTTTATATCTGACAGCCACATTCAAAAGGATATTAAAATTTTTCAGTCTAGATACAAATTACCAACAACTAATTTTTTCACTGTGATTTATTACAGAACTTGTAGTCAGAATTGGGAAAAAGGGCACAGAATCATAGAACAGTTTTGGCTGGAAAGACCTTCAAGATCATAAAGTCCAACCTTTCCTAGCCCTATCAGTATCACTAAACCAACACAACACCTATACTCTTAAACACCTCCAGGGATGGTGACTCAACCACCTCCCTGGGCAGGCTGTTCCAATGCCTGACAACACTTTCAGTAAAGAAATTCCTCCTAATTCTTCCAATGCTAATTATTTCTAGTACATCATAACACTTTATAGGTGTTTGTTTAAAAAAAAGAGAGATGTTCTACTGGACCTTGCACTTAAAAGCAGGGAGATAATGGTGGATGACTGGCGGGGCACCCTGCACTGTAGTGACCATGAGAAGATAAGAACTTTGAATCAAATGCAGTAAATACAAGGTAATGAGCAAGATACGAGTTCTGGACTTTAGAAGGGCTACCTCTGAACCCTTCAATGAACTGCCTGAAGGACTATCATGGGCTAGGGCTCTAGAAGGCATGGTAGCTCAAGAGAGCTAGTTGACTTACAAGCATAACTTCCTGCAAGCTTAGGATCAATACTTCCCTAGAAGCAAGAAATCAGGCAAGGGAAGCAAGAAGCTTCTGAATAACTGAAGTGGAAGAAGGTAGTTTATAACACATAGAAGAAAGGACTGACCTTTGGAAGGAATACAAGAATGCTGTCAAAGGATGCAGGCATGAGATAAAGTCTCTAGCATTAAACCTGACAAGAACAATCAAGGACAAACAAGAAGGGAGTCTTCAAGTATATTGTAGGTAAATAGAAAACCAGAGGAAATGTGGTCCCACTGCTGACTGAAGCAGGTGCCCTAGCTTCCCGCTTTCCATTGAGGATACTGAAAGGGCAGATATACTGAATGCCTTCTTTGCCTCTGTCTTTACTGCTGAGACCAGTTCTTAGGAGTCTCAGTCTTTTGATACCACAAAGGAAGTCAGGAGAATGGAAGCCTTTGCCTTGGGATAACAATGATTGGGTTAAAGAACAACTAAGTAAACTAGACATCCACAAGAGCATGGGCTCTGATGGGACATCCGTGAGTGCTGAGGAAGCTGGCTGAGGTCATTGCTAGGTCACTAGCATTTTTGACAAATCCTGGAAGCCCAATTTCGTCACCTGGGGAGGAATAACTCCATGCATCAGTAAGGGTTGAGAACTGATCTGCTGAAAGGAAGCTCTAGGGTAAAAAACCTAGTGGGGCTGGTGGACCACAAGCTGGTCCAGTAGCATACTCTTGAGCCAGCAGCATACTCTTGTGGCCAAGAAGGCAAATAGTCTCTCAGGATGCATTAAGAAGAGCATGGTCAGTAGGACAAGGGAAGTTCTCCTTTCCCCTCTACTTTGCCTTGGTGAGGCCTCACCTGAAATACTAGGTCTAGTTCTGGGTCCCCAGCTTAAGAGGGCCAGGGAGCTAGTGGAGAGAGTACAACACAGAGCCATCAAGATGATCAGGGTGCTGGTGCATCTTCATTACGAGGAGAGGTTGAGCGAGCTGGGTCTGTTTAGCGTGGAGAGGAGGAGACCGAGAGGAGATCTCGTAAATGCTTTGAAGTATCTGAAGGACAATTATCAGAATGGTGGAACCAGGCTCTTCTCAGTGCTACCCAGTCACAGGACAAGAGGAAATGGGTTCAAGCAAGAACCCATTAGGAGATTCAATTTGAAGATAAGGAAAAACTTTTTCATGGTGAGGGTAACAGAGCACTGGAACAGGCTGCCCAGAGAGGGTATGCAGTCCTCCTCTCTGAAAACATTCAAAACCTGCCTGGATGTGGTCCTGTAAGGTCTGCTCTAGGAGAATATACTCTGGAAGTGGGTTCAACTACATATCTCCAGAGGTCCCTTCCAACCTCTAATATTCTACAATTCTACAACTAGATTTATATCTAAGCATTTGTGCCGCTTCCCACTGGTTTATTTGCAATCTGAAAGGTAGACAAGGGTCGTCTCAGTAAATAAAAATGAGGAAGGAGTGGGACTTCCTGATTCTATCCATGACTCTGCAAGGAGTGCAACAAAGACAGTCTGGACAAACAATAGTGGGAAGAAAGGGCAGATTCCTGGAAATAAATGACAAGTCAGAGACATCTATGACACCAAAGAGGAAGGAGAGCAAATTCATTTATTTGTTAAGTGAATGGGAATGGAGATGTTTATAATCAACCATTAAAAAGCAATACTCATAGCAGGAAAGTTTAAAAATTCCTTGTTTAGGCATTTTTAAACTTACTCATTATTGCTTTATTCTGCCACCTTAACTTCTATATAGAGGGTTTTACTTTTTAAACTGGGACATTTCATTGGCCTATTACCCTTCATTACCCAGAACCAATGACACTTGATGAAATATCTCACAGCCAGCTTTGCCAGGAGCTTTTCCCGTCAGTCGTTAGTGACTCGGCTTAAATCTGTGAAGAACTAATACTGTAGCATTGATTCAACCTTTCTTACTGCTCCATGTACCCTGATAATCTTCCTCAACATGCCAATAAAGGCTCTCTTAAACGCCCAGTGTCTTGCATAACGGATTCTCAAATAGCTTTTGGCAAAGCCTCTGCTTCAAACAATTGCACTAGAACTCTGCCAAGCAAAAAAGGCTGAGAACTACAGCAACAGAAGTGAGAGTACACCATGTGCATTAGCTTGCTGTTTAACTCATTTTCAGCAACTGTCATTCTCTTAAGATGCACTAAATTTGTTCAGAAAGTTTTTTTGAGCAGAACCGACAGGAATTTAATCTACCTTTGTACTGAGCTGAATATATATATAGCATTACCTTAGTTTCTCTCACCTTTATGAAAAATGTTTTGATTCTCCAAGAAAGGGAAATGACAAACTAGAAAAATTGTACTTTCTTCTTTATTTGTATCTTCCTCTATAGGTAGAACTATATGCCACCTGTGACCATGCAGACCATAGGTGCGGGATCATTTTAGACATTAAACTCTCTAAAATATGATTTTTTTTCAGACACACTTTCAAAGTAATTTTTTTCATGAAGATGCACTAAAATCTATTTTACATTGTTCATTAATCTGATTTTTGACTACGTACACAGCCACACACCTAGGCTGAATGCAATGTTTCAGTGATAATTACAGCCATGTAAATCTCACAGATACTTTTAAAAAACCTCCTGTGGCACTGGGAAGAACTGCACTAGAGTAAGGTGTATATCTATCATCACTAGTACTATCTGAAAAACACAGTGGATAAACATTTTGTCAAATCCACAAAACCAGTGCAACCTAACATGCCCATATAAATATATATGCGCGTGTGAATAAAAATTATAGAAAAGAAATGTTTATTTTCCTCAGGAAAGCAATTTGGGAACTTACTATTCAAAAGCAGTTTCTGGTCTAAGACAATTGGAGTGTGTTCCTCTTTGGAATGTCAAGAATCAATATCAGGAAGCTAATCAAATATTGGACCAACACATTACACCGTAGCGCAACATACGATTCCTTTCCTAGAAATATTAACTAGAATTTTATGTTCCAAGAAATAAAACAGCATGCACATGACTTGATTTTACTAAACAAATGCTGACACACACGCTTACCCTCTGGTCAATGACTTATGCCCAAACAACTCCATGCCGCTGAGGTTGACTGGCACTTAGCTGACCACATTCTTTCTCTTCTCCCCAGCACCACCTTCTACTTTTCTCATACTACCATCTAATTCAGCATGCCCTTGTGGCCAAGAAGGCAAATGATCCCTTTGGATGCATTAAGAAGAGCATGACCAGTAGGTCAAGGGAGGTTTCCTTAAGTTTCTTTCAATACCATTTGCTTTATACCAAAAAAAGGCTTACTCAGTTTTTAAGAGATTCTTTCTGTATCAGGGGTATCTCATGAAAGAAAAGGTACATTGATTCAGCTCCACAAAGGCAAAAGAAGTAGTATTTTTCATAACATGAGAATTGGGTAACAAGAAATAAATCTAAACTGCCTCTGAATTTCATTACTTATAACCTATGCATTTCTTCTGATTTTTTACAATAATTAGTTTTTGACACTTTTTCTCCCCATTGTCAATATGAACAGCTACCTCACAGAAATAAACCAGATACTTTTCTGAAGGGACAGGTCACATAACCATACACAGACTCAGCAAGTCCACACACAGGAGGTCAGTCCATACACAGGAGTTCTCAGCCCAGCTGTGCGTGAAGCTGAGAGATGAGTGTCCGGGATTACTGCTGTGGTGAAGGCTGGGCATTTAAATGCAGCTACAGCCGAAGCAGCTAGTCTGCATGCACAAGGCTACGGCATTCTGAGTGCAGCACGGGTGTGTGTGAGTGGGCCCTGCATCTGCCTGTCTACGCTGCAGGCTGCAGTAAAGGGCAAACAGGCTGCAAGCTTTGCCTGCTCTACCTGCTCCACCTAGGAGCAATTGTTTCCACACAGCAAACTGCCATATGTTGCCCCCACCAAAACTGATGCTTCTACCCAGATGCATGCATATACTCGGGCATAAGGCTGTGGCACTGGTGCAGAAGGGTATCTCAGTGCTTACCTGTGGAAGATGCACTTATGCAGATGAACTCTTCCACTTGGTGATGAACTCAGAGGAAGTGAACATGGTGAGGAGCATCAGGAAGTGTGAGACAGAAATAGACCACTGAGGCCACACTTTGCTTTCCCTAAAACAGGCTTAATGGCCAGATGGAGATCAGGATGGGGAGGAATGGAAGCAGGTCCCTGTTTGGGGCAGTAGGGTACTCCCCTCACAGCCTCCCACACTCCCTAACAGCCTCCCACACTCCCAGTTGCCCTTAGACAACAGGTTCTGGGCTCTGGAATCTGAACCACAGCTAAATGATTGCAAAGGTGAGGATGCCAAGCTTAAGGCAGTAAGCACCACACATTACAACTACTTCTACCAAGAACAAGAGATGGGTAGTTGTCATAGGTGATTCCCTTTTGTGTGGGACAAAGGGCCCCATATGCTAACCTGACCCATCACTGGGAGGTCTGCTGCCTCCCTCTAGGCCAGGTTAGGGACATTACAAAAGCACTCCCTGATCTGGTACAACCCTCTGTATTCTGTATTTCTGTAGGAAACAGTCTAGGAGGCTCCTCAAATGTATGGGAGATAACTTCCTGACACAGTTGGTAGGTGAGCCCACCAGCCTCACTGTATCTGCTGTTTACAAACAGAGAAGGTCTGGTGGGAGTCGTGGTGGTCAGAGTTTTAGCGATCCTGAAACGATCACGTTCTCAGTTCTTGGTGAGGTAAGAAAGATGATCAACAAAACCACCACTATGGACTTTGGGCCTGTTCAGAACATTAGTTGAAGGAGTACCTTGGGAGACACTCCTGAAGGACAAAGAGGTCCAGGAAGGCTGGGCATTCTTCAAGAGAGTGCTCTTAAAGGCACAAAAGCAGGCTGTCCCCATGTGAGGCTAGATGAACCATCAAAAGGAAAAGACCAGCCTGGCTGAACAGGCAGCTCCTGCCGGGCCTCAGAAGCAAAAAGAGAAGTTTACCATCTTCAGAAAAAAGAGTAGGCGACTTAAGAAGAGTGCAGGAATCTAACTAGGGCATGCAGGATGAAAATCAGAAAAGCGACAGCACAGTCACAAATCAATCTGGTCACTGTAGTCAAGGACAACAATAAATGTTTTTGCAATTACATCAGTGGCAAGAAGAGGGTCTGGGAGAATCTCTACCCCTTACTAGATATGGAGGGGAACGTTATCACCAAGGATAAGCACAAGGCTGAGGTACTTAATGCCTTCTTTGACTCAGTCTTTAGTGACAAGTTCAGTTACCCTCAGGGTACTCAGAATCCTAAGCTGGGAGATGTAATAAAAGAGGAAGCAGCTAATTACCTGCTAAGTCAACTGGACCTCACAAATCTATGAGGCTAAGTGGGAATCCACCCAAGAGTGCTGAGGGAACTGATGCAGAAGCTTGCCAAGCCGCTCTCCATCGTTATAAGCCCTCCTAGGGAAGGTCCCAGATGACTGGAGGCTCACTAATAGGACACACATCCATAAGAAGGAGTAGAAGGGCGATAGGTGCAAGTACAAGTCTCCCAATGCATTCTCCTTGAGAAGCTAGTGGCTCACAGCTTAGACATTAACAGCTAAATCAAGTAGGCAGCAGCTTACAAGTGGTGTTTCCCAGGACTCAGTACTGGATGTTTAACATCCTTATCAAAGATCTGGATGAGAAGATTGAGTGCACCTTCAGCAAGTTTGCCGATGACACTAAACTGTGTTGATCTGCTTGAGGGTAAGAAAGCTCTGCAGAGGGACTTGGACAGGCTGGAATGACAGGTTGAGGTCAGCTGAATGAAGTTTAACAAGAATCAAATGCTGGGTCCTACATTTTGGTCACAACAATCCCATGCAACGCTACAGACTTGGGAAAGAGTGGCTGGAGAACTGCTTGGTGGGAAAGGACGCAGGATTGTTGATTGACAGGCAGCTGAATATGATCCAGCAGCACGCCAAAGTGGCCAAGAAGGCTAGTGGCATCCTGGCCTGCATCAGAAATAGTGTAGCCAGCAGGACTACAGAAGTGATTGTTCCTCTGTACTTGACTCTAGCGAGGCCTCACTTGGAACACTGTGTTCAGTTTTGGGCACCCCAATAACAAGAAGAACAATGAGATACTGCCGCATGTCCAAATAAGAGCTACAAAGCAAGTGATGGGCCTGGAGGACAGGTCTTACGAGGAGTGGCTGAGACAGCTGAGGTTGTTTAGTCTGGAGAAAAGAAGGTTGAGGGGAGACCTTATTGCCCTTTACAACTACCTGCAATGAGGTTGTAGAGAGGTGATGGCTGGTCTCTTCTCCCAAGTCACTAGTGATAGAACACCACCAAATGGCTTCAAGCTGTGTCAGGTGAGGTTTAGATTGGGCATTAAGAAAAATTTCTTCACTAAAAGAGTGGCCAGGTATTGGAAGAGGCTGCCCAGAGAACACCTGAAGGTGTTCAAAACACGTGTAGACCTGTCACATAGAAACGATGGTTTAGTGGGCGTGGTGGCGTTGGTTTGATGGTTGGACACGATGATATTGTAGGTCTCTTTCAGTCTTAATGATTCTATGATACATCATATGTGATATCTTACACAGTATCTTACAATATTCAGAACACATACTTTTGTTTTGGACCCTCTAATGAGCCTTGGAACCCAAATATAAGTTCAACGTGGCAGAAAAATGAGACCCATTACCAGAGATTTCTGGGAACACTATTTTTTCTCATGCAAACGTGTAAAAGCAGAAATACCAGCTAGCTAGGAAAAACTGTGCTTTACCTGTGCATAAAAAATAACAATTATTTCCTTGCCAACAAATTTTCCTTTTGCAATTTTTTCTCATTCATGCTTTTGCCAGTTATGCAGTAAAACCTGTAAGGGTAAGGACAATGGAAAAGAAAAGCATGACAATCAAAAAAAGCGTGGAAAAAAAAGCATTAAAAGAAGTGTGGTTAGCAGATCGAGCAGATCTGCCCTGGTGAGACCTCACCCAGAGTACTGCATTCAGAGGCCCCAACAAAAGGACACAGAAGTGTTGGAATGTGTCCAGGGGAGGACCACAAAAATGATCAGGAGGCCTATGAAGATAGTCTGAGGTAGTTGGGGTTGTTCACTCAGAAGAGGAGAAGACTCCAGAGGGACCTTATAGTGACCATCCAGTACATGAAAGTGACCTATATCAGAAGGCTGGGGAAGAACTGTTCACAAACGCATGGAACAACAGGATGAGCGATAATGGTTTTAAGCTAGGAAAAGGTAGATTTATGCTGGAGATTAGGACAAAGTTCTTTAATATGAAGATAGCAGATCACTGGAACAGGTGGCCTAGAGTGGTGGTGGAGGCTCCATCCCTGGAAACATTCAAGGTCAGGCTTGATGGGGCTCTAAGCAATCTGTTCTAGTCAGAGATTTCCCTGCTTGTTTGTAAGCAGGTTGGAATAGATGACCTTGTCCCTTCCAATCCAAGACATTCTATGATTCTGTGAAGTACCGTAAGAAGCCATGGATCATCAGAAAACAAAGGGCTTAGGCTTATTTTCTTACAAAATATTCTCCCAAAGTTGTCACATATCTTTCCTTTTTTATTTATTTACCATTTATACTCTTTAGCAAGGGCTCCTCATGTCCTTCCTTTGTGATGACAAATCATTTTCTCATTCTGTGTGCCCAGGAACCAGCTCTGTGCTCTGCCTCTCTCCTCAACACAAATGACTAGGCAAATTTCTGGAGATTTATCATCATCCCCCATTTGTAAACTACTCCTACAGCACCCTCTTCCCAAATATTCAGATCTCAGCTTTTATCTCAGTCATGCTATCATTCAGGCACCGAGGCCCCTGAACAAGGAAAGCTGACAATTTCATTATAACAATAACGTCAATTACGTGGACATAATTCTTTAGAATTAATTAATTCTGCAAATGAACTTAAGTATCTTAGTAACACCTATGTTAATAGTTCAATATTATTTATCTTATTTTCACTACTGCTACTATAAAGTGACACTACATAAATACTGGTCTGGCAGCGTGCTTATGAATGCACTGAATGAAGAAACACAAGTTAATACCACGAATTTTTAATAATGAGAATGGTTTTTATTAGTGTTAAAAATAGACCTTTTCACCCGCAGATACATCCTCTGAAAGGTCATGCATTTCAACGCAGACCAGTTTACAAAGAGAGCAACATAAATTTTCGTCTCTACTTTCCTTATGGCTAACAACACATCTGCTTTCTTTAATGAAACCACAGAGCAGAGAAACTACAAAACTACACTGGTAATGGAAGCCCTGAAATCAAAGGACATCTTTGGTAGGGCAAGACAACATATCAGTAGGGTAGGCTGGCAGGTGCAGTCTGACTGGAAATCTTGTGCTCTCAAACCCAGCTAAAGGGTTTCATTCACCAGGGCTGCTTTGTTTCACAAGCACAAAATTTGAAAGTGTTAGCCTAATGTCTCAGGTCACATATAAGTAGCACATGAAGCACCCATGGTTCTTCACAAATACAGCTGGTCAGAATAAAGAAGTTACCTTCTAATAGGAAATCTAAGTTATCTTCTAACAGAAAATCTAACCTCTGAAAGATGTACTAAAAAATAAACAAGTAGAAAAGCAAAATTAGCTTTTCTAGCAACTGTGAAAAAGAACAGATTTTCAGTTTTCCTTGTATTAGCAATTATTGCTGAATGCTATGACCATGGCATTACATCAGAAAAATACATATCACAGAATCATTCATGTTGGAGAAGACCCTTGGAATCAAGTCCAACCATCAACCTACTCTGCAAGTTCACCTCTAAACCATATCCCCCAACATCTAAATGACCTTTAAACACATCCAGGGAAGGTGACTCAATCACCTTCCTGGGCAGCCTGTTCCAATGTCTGAATACTCTTCCTGTGAAAAAGATTTTCCTCTTGTCTAATCTAAACCTACCCTGCTCAGTTTGAAGCCATTCCCTCTTGTTCTACTGCTAATCACATGGGAGAAGAGACCAGCACCAACCTCTCTACAAACTCCTTTCAGGTAGTTGTAGAGATTGATGCCTCTTCTTCTAAATAAACATCCCCAGCTCCAACTTCTCAACAGAGAACAGACTTAGAAAATTGTTGTGTATGCTAGTCTTACTAAAATGTATTTTAGCCTTCGATAAAACACATTTTAAAACTGCTGTCCTATAGTAAGCATTTGCCAATTAACCTGTACTACTACCTCAAAAAACTCATCCCAGTAGTGTCTCTATCACTATTAAAATAACTCAGCTTGGTTGGTTGTTGCGCTGATTCAGAAGTTTTCATCATGTTTACCTATCAAATTCAGAAGAATTAGTTCATAAACATACTGTGGCCAACTATGTAAAACCAAAAATAATGTTGAATATTTCAGAAAATTAAGATTGGTAAAATAATACTGGAAAAATGTTATTAACCTATTTTTTCATAAAAGTAAGCAGTCTTCCTAAAGATTGTGCTCACTTGCTGAGTTACATTTAAAAATGTAGTTTTCTTCAGGATAGGTTTAATAAAATCTTGTTTCTGTCTTTAAGGAAAGCTGCTGCTTTCTCATAACCTCCCTTCTTCGATAACAGTGTGAAGATTCTGGAAGTTAAAAGAAGGGGAAAGATTTTTTCCTTACTTTTACAGTAGTTTGTGTAACTTGGGTTGTGTGCAATGACAAGTTTACAGCACTAACAAAACAGATTCTTAGGTAACAGCTCTTTTGCCTTGAGATCTCCACCTTTGCATTCAGCCTTCTGAAAACGGTAAGACGCTGCCACACGTACTTTCTCTCTGTACTGTATTCTCTGAACCACTGTTAGCTCTGTAAACACAACACAAGCTTTTCCTATTCACTACTAACCACCAGCCCATGTTTCAGAGGTACACTGAAGCCATGCTGTTATCTACAGTAGTTAGAACGGTATCGATACACACAGGGGAGCAGGAGTACGCTTTTCCAAGAATTAGAACAAAAACAAGAGGGGTGAGTGGGGACAGCATTGCTCCATAAGTAGTTGTTGCTAAAATTATTTCTACTTTGCAGGCATCATATCATTATTTAATGAATAAATACCATATTAATTTTCAGGAACTGTAGTTACCAACAACTTCTATGATAACATGACCTGCTTAGTGTACGAGCAGAAGTCTGTCCATGTAGTCTACCTGGACTTCAGTAAGGCCTCTGACACCACCCCCACAACATCCTCATGAATAAGCTGGGTGCCCATGGCTTGGACAGGCATGTACTCTGCTGGGTGGAACACTGGCTGGATGGCTGGGCCCAAAGGGTTGTGGTCAATGGAGCTAAATCCACTTGGAGGCCAGTAATGAGTAGTGTCCCCCAACGGCCAGTGCTTGGGCCACTCCTGGTCAACATCTTTATCAATGATCTTGATGTGGGGACTGAGTGTACTCTCAGAAAGTTTGCAGATGACACCAAGCTGGCAGGGAGTGTCGATCTGCTTGAGGGTAGTAAGGCTGTTCAGAGGGACCCTGACAGACTGCATCGATGGGCTGAGGATAACCGTATGGGTTTCGAAAGCGCAAAGTGTTGGGTCCTGCATTTTGGTCACAACAATCGCATTCAACGCTACAGGCTTGGGGCAGTGTGGCAGAAAAAGACCTGGGGGTTCTAATTGACAGGCAGCTGAATATGAGCCAGCAGTGTACCCAGGTGGCCAACAAGGCCAGTGGCATCCTGGCCTGCATTAGAAACTGTGTGTCCAGCAGGAACAGGGAGATCATTGTCCCACTGTACTCAGCACTGGTGAGGCTGCACCTTAAGTTTTGAGTTTTGGTCACTTCATTACAAGGGAGACATTGAAGTGCTGGAGCAAGTGCAGAGGAGGGCAACAAAGCTGAGGAAGGGCCTAGAGAATGAATCTTATGAGGACAGATTGAGAGAGTTGGGGCTGTTTAGTCTGAGGAAGAGGAGGCTTAGGGGAGACCTCATTGCTCTCTACAACTACCTGAAAGGACATTGTAGAGATGTTGGTGGTGGTCTCTTCCCACAGGTAACTAGTGACAGACCAGAGTGGACAGTTTCAAGCTCCAACAGGAGAGGTTTAGATTGGACATGAGATAAAAATTCTTCATGGAAAGAGTGGTCAGGCACCGGAATGGGCTGCTCAGGGTGGCGGTTGAGTCACCATCCTTGGATGAGTTTAAAAGATGATTAGATGTAGTGTTGTGGGATATGGTTTAGGGGTGAACTTATAGAGTAGGATTGATGGTTGGACTCTATGATCCCAAGGGTCTTTTCCAACCTGAATGTTTCTATGATCCCAACTAAGACATCACACAATACAGTTCTAATAAATTTTAATTATTTGGCTATTACTTTTCCCCCGTTTATATTTTCTAAGAACACATGAGATCCAAACAGGGACTTCGGATTTAACGTTGACCTGACAGTTACAGAAATTATTAAGCGCTAGAATACTTATGAGGTGAATGTAAATCACTAGTGCTACTACTTGCTTTGATTTTTATACTTTAATTTTCTTGGCAAACATTCTACTACAACAGAATGCTGAGACCTTAATCCTGTTTTTCCCCATGGTGCACACAATACTTTGCTGGATTTTCCAGAAGAATGTCCATAGTTTCATAGTGTGAGTTAGGTTTTTCCTTTCAGTGTTTTTTATATGTCATGATCTTGCAGAAATTTTTAAATTAACTTCTGTTTCAGTTAGTGAGATTACTATTCTATTTTAGCCTCATTAAATAAAACTGAGCACAAAACGACTATTTAATTGACACAATACTGTAAGATTTTGTAAAGTTTTTGAGCTTACTCTCATTAGAAAAATCTTTTAACAGATAAATCTACTACTTGACTTGCACACTTGCAATAGAACAATTCATTGTTGATAAAAATCTAAGAGAAACGCTGTTCAGGTCTCTAATAAGAGCATTGATCAGAAAGTGCTAAATATGAAATGGGCTGATTATGTAAGTATAGCGATGCCCAGTTCATCTACAAATGTTTTTACAGTGTGAAGCGGAAGTCATCAACATTACAAATGAAAACTTGTTCTTAATAAATTTTCTTAAAAGTGGATTATCATTATGTCTTATATTTTGGTGCAGTAGTTGTAGCAGATTATATTCTGGGCATTCTGAGAGAAAAATAGGTTGAAACTAAGTATATTCCCTTTGATACCCACTGAGCATAGCTAACAACACTGCAGAGTCAAACTGAAGAAGATGCAATAAAAAGGAATGGTAGGAACAAAAACAGGATAACCCTAGAACATAATACCTCATAATCACCATATTTTAATACGCAGAACTCTAGCTCTTCTCCCTTTATTAACCGAGGAAACAGTGAAGTTTTCTGAAGCACACTTCAAACATAACTTCTTTGCTGGCTGTGACAATACCTGTACATTTCAGACAGGACAAAAGTCTCCAAGACTGCTTTTTGCCATTGTCACTGCATGAACTGTGCTCTTTATAATGCAAATTATGGTGAAAAACTAGTATTAAGTTATACTAATAGCAACACACTATGCAGAACAAACAATATAGTTGTTATTTTTACTCCAGTGAGTGGAACAGTTTCCAATTAGGCAAGTAATAATGACCTCCTTTCACAAAAACGGTAGCCTTTTAAATTTCATGGGTCAATTGTGTTGATAATAAGCACCATATACACTTAAAAAGCTAGCATTTCCAATGATCAAAATTAAAATAGCAAGGAAAAAAAAAACCCCTTTCTTACCTATGTATGCAATTTTTAGATTCAAGATACGCCATTCCAGAAGCAGCATCTAATGAAAATTTCACCAACTGTTTGGTTTTTAGCTCATCCTTCTTTTTCCTTAAAAAGGACAGGAAATCCCCTCCTAGAAAAACAGACATAAGAACAGTTAAGACACAACAGGTAGATGGAAATGGAGGAAGAGAGTCCCACCTGAAGCTTTTGGAAGATGACACACTGGAGCAGGAGATGTACTAAGACAATATAGAGCAAAGAACTTACCCTTAAAGAAATGGTTGTCACTAAGGAATAGATGCACAGAGTGGAACACAGACACCAGGTTTCCAAAGGGAAGAGAACTTCTGAAAGTTTCTTTCCACTGAGGGTGTGGAGATAGCACCTGAGCCCAGTTATGTAAGGATGTGTGGTTAACCTGTGCTATGTCTTTGTCCTGGGGTTTCCGTGTTGTATCAAGTAAATGTGCCGTTTTCCCCCTCCTAGATCAAGCTAGCCTTTGTTTTCACCTGCAACTTTCTACGTGTTCTCTTGTGGTTTTTTTGTTGTTGTTGTTGTTTTGGCCCATTAGCATATCAACTAAACTAATCGGTTCATCTCATCTCAGACCTGATCAACAGGACCAAGCAATGCAGACAGTTTATGACAGAATCACTATCAGAGTAGCACCTCTCTAAATTTGTAATTAACAATCTTAATTGAAATCTGAATGTCATATGAAATGCAGAGAATTACCCACTATTGGTTCTTAGTGAGGAGATCAGCTTCAGTGCAGGCGCCAATGGAAGGACTGCTGCTGCTAAGAAACAAAGGAGGGTGACTGTGGTAGGAGACTCCCTTCTGAAGGGCCCGGAGGAGCTGTTATGCCAACCAGACCCATTCTACAGGGAAGTCTCTGGTGCCTGGGTTAAGGATGTTACAAGGAAGCTCCCTTCTTTGGTACAGCCCTCTGGTTATTACCTGCCACTGCTTTTGCAGGTTGGCAGTGACAAGATTGACAAGAGCAAGAAAACATAGGCAATTCAAAAGCTTTTGCAAAGGCAATAAAAAGCATTTCAGGGCACTAGCGCAAGCAGTAGCAAGATGGGGAGCACAGGTGGTGTTTTCCCTTCAGCGGCAGAGAAGAGCACTGAAAGGAACAAGGGAGCATCTCCTTAACACGTAGGATAACGACTGGTGCCAGCAGAAGAATTTTGGGGTCCTTGATCGTGGGGAGTTTTGCAGGGCACCCAGCCTTCTGCTGCCTGCTGGAATTTAGTTCTTTCAAATGGGGAAAAAGGACTTTAGCTCATGAACTCAGGGCACATTGAGAGGGTTTTAAACTATCCTTGAAGGGGGAAGCCGATACAACTTGGCTCACTGAAGACAAGTCAATCAAGGTTGTGTGCCAATGTTGTGGCAGAGACCGGAAGCCCAGCTGAGGTACATCACGATTGGTGTGTGCAACATGGGAAATAAAAGAGAGAGTCTTGGTATCTCTGCAGAATGTGGAAAAATGTAAAAGCATAGGCTTTATAAGGTAAGGCAAGCACTGAAGCTAATCAGAGAACTTACAGACCGGCAAAACAGGGTTAGTATTCAGAAGTTTCTTGCAAATTCAAAGACAAGAGACAGAATAAATTTTGGATAGACTTGGACTGCAAACACACATGAGAATCAGAAAAAGGTTCTCACTAATTCCTCCTTGGACTGTTTCAATAACTTGTCCTAGGCTGTGAAAACCTGAGTAATAAAGATGTTAAAAGAGCACATCTAGAGAAGCCTGTTACTGAAGTATGCCTTAAAACCCAGGACACTACTTGTAGTACTGACTTTAATAACAATAATCAGTCACACAAATGATTTAATATAATCTAATAGAATAAAAGCAGAAAATTCCAACAGCTTAAACACTTGTCAGTGCTCTTGTGCTAAAGCTGGTACTCAAGAATAATAAATAATCTAAGTCTCTTCACGAACGAAGTGGTTCTTAAAACAGTTTGCTGAATAATTTTAAAGCAAATCCAGTTATATGTAAAACAATTACAACATTGCATATTAAGCAATACTAGAGGTTACCCAATCCACACATTTTCCAGCTTTTGAGAATATCAGCAAAGATGTAAAATTGCCCAAAAGCCATTACCACTGCAGCAATCTGAAATACTCTTCACTCACTGCTGAACAGCATGAGCTCAATATTCCAAAAATTAAAAGCAACCCATAAAATGAACAACAACATTTTGGTAAATAAAACCTTTTGTATTACCAATGACTGACCAAACCTGATTTGTTAAACTGAAACACTACCCAGCCATGAAGTTTCTTTAAATACAAGCATCTTAACATTCACTATGTAACTTTGTTGTTAAAGGAGTACCACGTAGTATCTTGACAGGACGAAAGTGAAGACAAAGCTGAGATATCTTTCACTAAATTCTTTTGTCTTAAATGGCTATGGAAAAACTCATAATAGACCTGCGGAGCTCACTCCACTCCAAAGCTAATACAACCTAGATTCTCAACACAAGTGACTTCTGAGATCAGTTATAAGAATGCAAATAAAGATGAACTATAGTAAATACATTTTACAGTACTGAAACCACACCTACAAAAACAGAGTGAAAAAAAGAGAAAAAAAAAATTACCTGGCACGAGTTCCATAACGATATAAATAGGTTGTCGCTGTGTGCAAACTCCTATAAGTTTTACAATATTAGGATGATCATACTGTTTGAGTATTCTGCAAAACACACAGTAAGATTATTACATTAATAAACTTTATTGTACAGAATTATGAGCTATTCTCAATACTTCACTTTTTTCGAATGGATCATATAATTACCATTAGCATAAAGAAAAAAGACAACGTAACAGATAAGACATCATTCTGTTTGAAACTGAGGGCATACTGACTCATTAATAAATCAATATTGAACATCACAGTATTATTGTAATTCTACCATTTATTGTCATAACATTTGTCCACGTAACTGAAAACTGTCCTGACAAATGTGCAGTTTCTCAAGAATCCTTACAATTAAAAAGTGTTGGACCAGAAGCAGAACGACATCATAAAAACATGCAAGCATGCCTCTACACTCTCCTGCTCCAATTTTCAAAAGCAGGCTAATTTCAATTTTACTTTAAGAAATTTACAGTAAGTTTTACAAGACTATAGGGACAGTAGTTTTAATTTTGAGAATTAAAACCACTTACAGTTTCTTACATAATACTGTAGTAACAACGTCGGCAGCCAAAAACTGAATGCAATTATTTGTAAGTTAAATTAAGGGCAAGGAAGAATTCTACAGAGACCTTGTAACTTAAATGTTTCTTCTACTACTTGCTGGTTTAAAGCACCTCCTCTTTCTCCTTTTTTTTGTTAGGATCAAGAGTGTCAAGTATCTTGGACTTTTCCTTATTGATCTTACTAGTTTGGAAGTGAAAACAAAAACATATGAAGCTTTACAGAAAGTGGGAACACGTTAATTTAAACAATTGTGACATTATTCTAATACATCCCTCTACTCCAAGGTCTCAGAACTTAGCATATTGTGGCAAGACTGTAATTTGAAAAACAAGTAAGCAATCACATGCTGACTAACACAGCATAAAATATGTCTACTTGAGAGGTCTCTTCTTTCCTCTTTCTAATATAGAAAATTAGTAAATGGGCTCTACATGGTAAGCTAACCACATTTTGTAAAGCTCTGTTAAGTACCGCATGGAAGGTAGGATTTACAACTGCTATAACCACATCTTCCAGTCTTCTTATCCCAATCCTCATGACACATGTCAGAAGAAGTTCTAAGTTGAAGCACTTACAATCATAAGACTGTTTAATAAGCACAGCTTGCTTTGCCAAAAGACTAGTTGCAGGAAGTGCAGATGCACTTGCTTTCGTGCCTGTGTTCTGTTACCAGGGCAACAGCTTGTGGAATGTACTTAAGGAGTGGAAAGGTTTGACTGTTGCTTCTTTCAGTTTTCTGAAGGTCAGATTTTAAAAACTCATCTAACAGTAAAACATGAAAAAAAATAAACATAGTAATGTCAATTAAATTTAGAGAATGTACCTGGCTTCTGACAGAAATTTTATTTTCAGTTCCTGAGGAAGATCTTCTTTACAAGTTTTTACTGCAACAGGAGTTTTATCCTTTAATGTTCCCTTATACACCTCCCCAAAATTACCCTGCATTCAGGAAAAAAAAATAATTAAAAAGTCATGGCAAGTAAACAAAAAACTTCACAATTATCCAGAAACAGTTCCAGTTGAAAGAAAGCTTCATTTGGATTTCCAAGATTTCCGTGCTTGTGACTGTAGTAATCAGCATTTCAGAGGAAAGAGCTGGACTTCAGAATGCCTGCTGTCACTGAGAGACGTGACTTGGAATTTCAGGAACATTGCACAGAATCACAGAATCATCATGGCTGGAAAGGATCTCCAGGGTCATCAAGTCCAATCTTTATCCTATTATCTAGCTGCTAGACCATATCCCTAAGCGTCGCGTCCACTCGCTCCTTAAACACATCCAGGGACGGTGACACCACCACCTCCCTGGGAAATCCATTCCAGTACCTAACCACCCTCTCAGTAAAGAACTTCTTCCTAACATC
>JAOXOE010053277.1:0-34311 GCA_028565055.1 Phoeniculus purpureus | reverse complement strand
CTGCCACAGCAGGATCACCTAGACCAAGTCACACAGGAACACATCCAGGTGGGTTTTAAACATCTCCAGAGAAGGAGGAATCAGCCTGGCTGTGTTCCTGTGCGACTTGGTCTGGGTGATCCTGCTCTGGCAGGGCGATTGGACTGGATGCTCTTTCGAGGTCTCTTCCAGTCCCTGATGTTCTGTGGCACCATCAGAAAACCCACTGATGTCTAAAGCACTGGCAGTGCAGGTGGAAGCCAAGGAGGAGCTAAGGCTGGTGTCTACTTTGTGATGCAGACACGCAACACATGTGGTGTGAGCATGAGCAAACCTTTCCATACGATTCACTGCAGAACAAGTGTCCCGATGCTGCTCTGCGTCCTTGTGCCTTCGCTCTCCTCCCCGGGCATCAGTTGCCGCTGCCGTGTAGCCACGGGGCCGTTGGCCACTAGATGCTGCTGTTGCTGCGCTCGGCTCCGGAGGTGGCACCGCCCGCGGTGAAGGGAAGAGAGCAGAGCTCTGCGCGGTCCTTTGCGGTCACAGCCGAAATGGCAGAGGAATTAGAACCCTCACACATTGAGGGCCTAGAGAAAAGTGGCGAAAGAGTCTCTGCGGTCAATCCACTAAATGACAACCCGGTTGTGTCACCCAGCTCTCAGTGCAGAGCCGAGCGGGGAGGACCACGGCACAGAATCCTTCAGGTTGGAAAGGACCCTTGGGACCATCAAGTCCATCCACCAACCCCACTCTACCCTAAACCAGATCCCCCAACACCACATCTAAGTGACTTTTAAACACATCCAGGGGTAGGGACTCAGCCACCTGTCCTTCCTTGCCGTCTTTAACACAATGCGGTGTGCAGGGCTGTTCCTGACGAGGTTGTACTAGCCCAGCTGACCTCTTTCTGGAAGGGCACCTTCTAGAACTGTTCTAATGTTCTGTGATTCTGTGAATGTTCAGTTCAGTGAGTTGTTGAGCTCTGTAGGAGACACGAAAGCTTGTGTAAGGAGAATTTGCAAAGGCTGTTGGCTTTGTGGGGCTAATCTCACGGGGCTCTGGTTTCAATGAGAGGAGATGGCGTGAGGCAGGTGTAGAAGGGTTCTGCAGTTATATCACAGACTCACAGAGCATTAGGGATGGGAAGGGACCTCAAAAGACCATCTAGTCCAACCCCCTGCCAGAGCAGGGGCAAGCGGTTTTGGAGTGTTCCCTTGCGAGCTGCAGTCACTTTGCCCTGTTCCCTACCTGTGAGTTATGTGGCACGAAGGTGACTTTGCTTGGTTCTGCAGCCTGTGAGTAATGTGTTCTGAGCGCCTGTGCTCTCTCCAGACGAAGCGAGGTGTTCCACCCTGCAGCAGCCAGGCACGAACACAAGGAGATGAGGCTGACCAAGCAGTCAGCAGGGTTGTGTGGGGCTAACTCAGGTCTTTGCCTACCTCCTCCCCTCCCCAACGCCTCAAAAATAAAACAGTTCAGAGAAATGATTTTGCTTATTTGACCAGACCAGCAATATTAGTTCCCTGCTAAAATGTAGCCCGGAGGAAGTGGTGATATCTGTGAATTAATTACCCTTTCAAGTGAATGAATTAAGTGGCTAAATGTGAACCCTCTGCAGCTTTGTACCAAGGAAATGTTAATTTACCCTTCAGTGAGGAGCTCTGCAAAATCAGCTCGTGGTATATGCTGGGAAGAAAAATCCTCACACGTGTGTGCCTGCCAGCTCTTCCTGGCACTCCCTTCCCGCTCTGGACACCCAACATCACACCCATGTCAGTGCCATGTTTGTCACCCAGGAACATGTCCGAGGTGTTTTAAACATCTCCAGAGAAGGAGACTCCACAACCCCCTTGGGCAGCCCTTTCCAGTGCTCCATCACCCTCACTGGGAAGAAGTTCCTTCTCACATTGATGTGGAACCTCCTCTGTTCCAGCTGACACCCACTGCCCCTTGTCCTATCACTAGATGCCCCTGAGTAAAGCCTGGCTCCATCCTCCTGACACCCACCCTTCACATGTTTATCCACATTAATGAGGTCACCCCTCAGTCTCCTCTTCTCCAAACTAAAGATACAGGTATAAGACACAAAATGGGTTGATAAGAGTGAAGTACTAGCAAATAATCTGCATTTCACATTTTTTACTTGAAAACTTCTACACTGTACTTTTGCAAAGCGGTCTAAAATATGACCTGGTTGCCACATAAATCACAGGAGTTGGTAGACATTCTGACCTGAAATTGTTCGTGTGAGCTGAAGGTCTGTGAGCACGACGACTTAAACGCATATTCATTTTCAGAAATACAGGTATGAAAGGCAGCCAAGCGAATCCTGGCTGCAATAGCTGAGCAATCTCTTTAATTGATAATAGGCGGCATCGTTGGGCTTGTGTTTTGGGAGCTAAACACACAAAGGAAAGAGACAGAAAAGGCTTGACCTGTGAATTCTTGCAACAAACTTCGACAGCATCAGTTGACCCCGTTGCCACAGCAGAGTTAAATAAAAGGAAATTAAAAATCTCTCTTTTCAGGTCTAAGTAATTAGCCAAAGCAGCATCGCACCTGGCCACTATGCCTCCATCACAGAAGTTCAGCAGACTGGGTTCTACCTTTCTGTTATTTCCAAATTTCAAAATCAAAGGTTTACAAGGTGTCCTCTAGAGACTCTGGAGTCACAGGGACTCTACAGACTCTCTGTGACTGTTTTGAACCCACAACTTCCAGAACAAAAAGGCATTTGATGGAGAGATTCTACACTAGGGTACATTTTAGTTACTGACTTATATAGGTAAAGAAATAAGTGTGTGCCAGGTGCTAAAAGAGACTTAGTGAATAAGGAGTGTTGGCAACCTCACAGGAAAAATGAGAAAGGAAAACCCAGAAAATATGAACAGTATGAAACAGCCAAAACCAATCTGTGTACAGAGTCCGGTTGAGGTAGAGTTAAGTTTCTCCATAGCAGCTCATACAGTGCTGTGTTTTAGAATCATGTACGTGGAGTACTTGTGGTCTAAATTACACAGAACCACAGAACATCAGGGATTGGAAGGGACCTCAGAAGATCATCCAGTCCAATGCCCCCTCCACAGCAAGACCACAGAACCACAGAACATCAGGGATGGGGAGGGACCTCAGAAGATCATCTAGTCCAATCCCCCTGTTGTGTGATTCTGTGATGGCCAACTGCCAAATTTCAAAATAGTTCTTCAAACACATTCCAAACGTACATCGTTAGAAGACGTGTCTAAAACATCATGGCCAGCGACGACGCTGCCACCCAGTAGAGAGGACGGATGCGCAGTAAAGCCCAAAGGAAACCTGCTAATTATTAAACTGATGTCTGTTGGTGCCGGTTACTTTGGGTATTTCTATTAAAAACACATTTACATTATAAAGTGGGGTGGAGGCCAGTTTACCCTCATGGGAGTGTATAGAAGCTTGGGCCAGCTCATAAGCCCAGACGGCCATGAGATGAGTGGCTGCTCCAATTCAAGGCAGCATTTTAGTCGTCTAATACAAAAGTTACAGTCTCAAATCAGCTAAAGGTAGAAGAAGATGCTCGAGATTCTAGTTTATTCACGCCATGTGCAGAACCATGTGAACTCTTGCAGAAAAACAGAGCTAGCAGAACAGCTAGAGCAGTTGAAGCAAATGTCACTATCGTCTGCTCCCTGGGCAGAGCCGGTCGATCCGGCCGGAGCGAGGGCAGCCCTCTGGCTTGATGGTCTGAAACTGTGAGTGAAACGCTACCACAGGAGGTGGGGAGCAACCACCTGTCCTAGTAGTTGTCTCTCCAAAATCCAAAGAACTGAGTTGTGAATAGTTATGATTTTCAGACAATATTCCATCTTATCCTGTTGACCTCTCTGCTGCTCTTCTCCCCCTCAAGAAAGTTTTCAGTGAAAAGATGCAAGCTCTTACCTGCAATGAACCTGAAGTGAAATCATAGAATCACAGAATGGTCTAGGTCAGAAGAGACCTTAGATAGTCCAGTTTCAACCCCCTGACATGGGCAGACACACCTCTCTCCCACTAGACCAGGTTGCCCAGAGCCCCACCTGGACATGTTCCTATGTGACTTGGTCTAGACAATCCTGCTGTGGCAGGGGGATTGGTTGGACTGGATGATCTTTTGAGGTCCCTTCCAATCCCTAGTGTTCTCTGATTCTGTGATTATAATCTGTCACAACAGAAATTAAATTTAAATTAAATTTTAGACAGAGACAATTAAAATATGCGGAAGAAAATGAAACAAAACCACTGAAAGCCCCTCTCAAAACTATCAATAAATTTTTAGCAGAATGGCTGCTGAATTAAGCAACATAAAAGCAGATAAAGAGCATCACAACAATGAATTCTCAGTCTGCTACTTCAGATCACACAGAATTTCTTGTAGCAACTAAACTTCAGTCCTTTTAGGGTTCTGCTGAGATCAGCACTAACTCACTGTGAGTTTTAAAGACAAGCAAAGGATCCTTGGCATCTACAGCACAGACAAAACGTGGTTCACATTATCCTTCCATCTTTGCCTTTGCACTAGCACCAATCACATTGTGCTGAGGTGCTGGAGCAAGTGCAGAGGAGGGCAACGAAGCTGGGGAAGGGCCTGGAGAATCAGTCTGATGAGGAGAGATGGAGAGAGCTGGGGCTGTTTAGTTTGAGGAAGAGGAGGCTGAGGGGAGACCTCGTGGCTCTCTACAGCTCTCTGAAAGGACACTGTAGAGATGCTGGTGCTGGTCTCTTCTCACAGGGAATTAGCGACAGAAGCAGAGGGAAGGGCTTCAAGCTCAAACAGGGGAGGGTCAGACTGGACATCAGGAAGAAATTCTTCCTGGAGAGAGTGGTCGGGCACTGGAGTGGGCTGCCCAGGGTGGTGGTTGAGTCCCCATCCCTCGATGAGTTTAAAAGTCACTTAGATGTGGTGTTGGGGGATCTGGTTTAGGGATGAACTTGTAGAGTAGGGTTGATGGTTGGACTGGATGATCCCAAGGGTCTCTTCCAACCTGAATGGTTCTGTGATTCTGTGTGATGCTGCGATTAAAGAATCACTTTATGGTTCCATGTTTGTGTGACAAAAGTTTGTCAAGAACTGTAGAGACAAATTCAAGGATCAATGATGTTGTCCACATAATGATCTACCTATAAACATGATATAAATCCCTGTGGTTTACAGGATCAATCGTCATTTCGAACAGTTGCTCTGAGAGCAGAGTTTTATTCGAAAGATGAGAACAATTGATTTTGACAATCAGGTGTATCAGCACAATAAACTAATTATTAAACGATCTATATTAATTGGTTATACTCCTGAAACTTGATGTGGTGAGGAATGAAATTGGTTTCTGCGGGCAGGAATGACCATTTCATTAGTAGGCATGAAAGAGCCTGTTCATAATATAAACAGCACAATAAGACCTTGTAATTACTCTGTTCATGTGTATCCTCCCGTCCCACCGCACAGCGCTTCCCAAAGTAGGTTAGCAACGTATCTCCAGCAGCATCTGCTACACATCATGAAGAGGATGGTGACGCCAGGTGCCACAAAGTCATCCTAACAGCGTTGACAAGCCCCTGAGCTACACAGAAGAAAGTTACTTGAAAGCAACCATGAGTTGTTGGGGATTAGTCTCTCATTTGAGGATCAATCGATGCCAACAGTGTTTATTAGCAAATACTTTGGGTTCTATGGGGCACAGAAGCAACAACATTTAAGCTGATGTAACCACTGATTCACTCTCCCCGCTTGGGATCTGCCATTGATGCTGCTAAACTGGATGGTTGGCAATTTACACAGCAAGGATCATGCAGTTAATCAGTGAACCTCCTGATCATTGAATCATCCAGGTTGGAAAAGACCCTTGGGATCATCAAGTCCAACCATCTACTTTACAAGTTTATCCCTAAACCAGATCTCCCACAACTACATCTGCTGCCACAGCAAGATTACCTAGATCAAGCTGCACAGGAACATGTCCAGGTGCGTTTTAAATGTCTCCAGAGAAGGAGGCTCCACAACTCCCCTGGGCAGCCCCTTCCAGGGCTCCATCACCCTCACTATGAAGGAGTTCCTTCTCATATTTATGAGGAGCCTCCTCTGTCCCAGCTCACACTCATTGCCCTTTATTCTAGGATTAGATGCCACTGAGCAGAGCCTGGCTCCATCCTCCTGACACCCACCCTTCACATATTTATTGACATTAGTGAGGTCACCCCTCAGTCTCCTCCAAGCTAAAGAGACCCAGCTCCCTCAGCCTTTCTTCATCAGGGAGATGCTCCACTTCCTTCTTCATCCTCGAGGCTCTGCCCTCTACTGTATTTATACCGAGTGCTAAATGTTAAGAACAATTATGGTCCCACATTGATTCAAACTTTCCAATCCTTTTTTCCTAGCTGTATTATACTGAAAAAAAATCCCACTCTCGTTAATCTAAGGAAGATTGCAAGTTAAGGAGTACTTTTTAATGAGGACATCAGAGAGTGGTGGGGTTTGGTGCAGCAATGGCTCTTGCTTTTCTGAAACAATCATTTTCATCTTCTGATGTGTCTTCCCTTCATTTTTCCCCCTGCTGCTCTGAATTTACAGATGTACCGCACGGTTTGTTCCTTTGCATCAGGAGCAATCTCTGCCTTCTCTACTAATTTGCCAGCTTCTTTTAAAAACCATCTGGAAGCAACTTTCTCGGTGCTATTTCGTGTTACTCTGGCTTTCGGCAGCCTTAATTAGAACTGCTAATTTGTCTTGCAAGGAACCTCGTATTTTTCAACTTCAGTGCTCAAAACACAGTCATCATCAAGTGTAGCACTCAGGATTTCTGTGGAATACTTCACCTTAGGTATTTGCAAAGGAGTCCAAGCAGCTCACCTCAGCTCTCTGACAACTCTACAAATGGGAATGTGCAATTGCCTCTGTGCACTGATGGACAGACACATGGTTTACACAGTTTATTAGGGTTGGAGGGGGCCTTCAAAGGCCAGTGGGTCCAACCCTCCTGCTTAAGCAAGATACAAGTTACTGAGAAGCAGAACTGTCTGAAAAGCCTCAATCAGCTCCACAAAACCACATCCAGCCAGGGCTGAAACGTCTCCAGAGAAGGAAGCCTCCCTTCCTCCACAGCCTGCCTGGGCAACCTCTTCCAATATCTAATGACCCTGACTGTAGAGAAGATTTTCCTCAGTTTGAGGGGAAACTCCTTGTGTTCAAGCTGGCATCCATCACTCCTTATCCTGTCTGGTGCTATTCTTGCTCTCCTTTCTTCTCCCTTGTGGCCAAGGAGGCTAATGGCATCCTGGGGTGGATCAGGAGCAGGGTGATCAGCAGATTGAGAGAGGTTCTCCTCTCCCTCTACTCTGCTCTGGGTGAGACCACATCTGGAATGTTGTGTCCAGTTCTGGGCCTCTCAGTTCAAGAAGGACACAGAACTGCTGGAGAGAGTCCAGTGCGGAGCCACAGAGATGATGAAGGGAGTGGAGCATCTCCCTGCTGAGGAAAGGTTGAGGGAGCTGGGTCTCTTCAGCTTAGAAGAAAGGAGACTGAGGATGACCCCATTAATGTTGATAAATATGTGAAGGGTGGGTGTCAGGAGGATGGAGCCAGGCTCTGCTCAGTGTCATCTAGCGATACGACAGGGAACGATGGAGATTCCACATAAATATGAGAAGGAGTTTCGTCCCTGTGAGGGTGACAGAGCACTGGAAGGGGCTGCCCAGGTTGTTGTCTCCTTCTCTGGAGACGTTTAAAACCTGCCTGGGTATGTTCTTGTGTGACTGGTCTGAGTGGCCCTGCTTGGGGTGGGGGGATTGAACTAGATGATCTTTTGAGGTCCCCCTTCCAATCTCTAATGTTCTGTGGTGTCATTGCATTGCCAGCATTCATGTCCCACACTGTTATCCAGTGTCCTTGAATGCTGAAGTTTTCAAACAGGAGTACAGCATTTGCATTTTTGTGGTCAGACTGTGCTGTGTTTTTCTGTGTCTAAAACAAGTTGCCACAATATTAAAGACTTCATTTTTACATCAAAAGAGCAGAAACCTGTCTTCTGCTTCATTGGCAACTCGGGAGAGTTTTGCTGGTTGCTACTTTAGGTTAAATTTGTATTTGGCAGCACAGTTGCACAGTCATACCTGCCCAACATGGAAGCATGAGTTGCTTCTGAAATCTGCCTCAGCCTGCTCCCTCTCTGCATTAGTGCTTAGGAAAATCAATGCCTGTGTGTGTAGCAGGTCCTGGCAGTTCTATGTGTGATGGACATGATTGTGGTGGAGGGCAGGATGCTGGCAGCAGTCTGCTGTTCTATTTTTATGATTGTGGAAGACCCCCTCAGGCTTGAGACGCTTGGCCTGGGCTTTCTGCCTTCTGAAGCTGGTGCTTTGTTGTGCTGCAGATCAGCATTATGGATGCAGGATTTGCTAGATTTCTGTTTGTTTAAGCATGGTGTTAACAAGAAATAATGCCAAACACTTTGTAATGTTTCTTTCTGTAATGTGGAGAGCTGAATCTGTCTCAGTCAGCTTGTGGTGCTACACCAGTGACATTTTAAAAACTAATATTTCTAGTGTTGCAGTTCCGTTGCCTTGCTGTTTGCAAGTTTAAATGATCTTTCAAGATCATTTAAACATTTTTCATTCAAGTTTAAATGAGATGGCACAGTAGGATTCTGTGTGACTTTAAAGTGTTCTTTTAAAATTTACTTCACAGAATCACATAACATTAGGGATTGGAAGGGACCTCGAAAGATCATCTAGTCCAAAACCTCTGCCACAGCAGGATCACCTAGACCAAGTCACACAGGAATGTAACCAGGCAGGTTTTAAACATCTCCAGAAAAGGAGACTCTACAACCACCTCTGCAGCCCATTCCAGTGCTCTGTCACCCTCACTGGGAAGAAGTTCCTTCTCAGATTGATGTGGAACCTCCTATGTTCCAGCTTACACTCACGGCCCCTTGTCCTATCAGTAAATGACATTGAGAAGAGCCTGGCTCCATCCTCCTGACACTCACCCTTCACATATTTATAAACATTAATGAGGTGACCTGTCAGTCTCCTTTTCTCCAAGCTCCAGAGACCCAGCTACTTCAGCCCTTCTTCATAAGGGAGGTGTTCTACTCCCCTTATAACCTTCATGGCTCTGTGCTGAACACTTTCCAGCAGTAAGTAACAGAGTCATTTAATCAGCAGAATTCAGAGACACCTATCCTGGCAGACTCCTAACAATTCATACTGGTAAGAATCAAACCTCAGCCATTTCAGCCTCATTCTGTTCAAAAGCTTTGTAAAATAACCATGAGGTGTTTACTGTGTATCTTATCCTCAAGGTAAACATAAAACTCAACATCACCATTATACTGAAAACAGTACACTTGTATTTTTTTAATGCATAGTATCAGATATAATCAGGTACTTACAGGCAAACACTTAGGAGAGCACACAAGGTTTTAAAAATGGCCAATTGCTTATTAAAAGCAGTTAGTGTTACTCTTGAATTTTTCTAGGCCAGCAGCGAATGAACATGAAAATCCCAGCCTTAGTTAACAACACCAGATTGTTTCGCGTGATCGATAACCACAAATGCTGCCCACACAATAGAATTAGCCTGTGTGCCAGTACTGATGGCTGGGAGCAGCTTCTGCCCCAAAGCAGGCATGACTCCAAACTTGGATTAAAACTCCATCATCGACATCCAGGGAACCAAGGAGTTCCAGTGGCTTCACTAATTGGCCCATATTGTTCCCTGTGATGGTGGGGTTGGCACTGGCTGATAACAGGCCTGTGCAGCAGTGGGTTTTAGACCACAGACAGCAGTTCACCTACCTCAGGATATACAGGTGCCCAGGCTTTCCTTCCTTTTAGCTGCTTTTCCAAGTCAGACAGAAGACTTGACATAGGCTCTCCTTTTGCTCTGGTGCCTCTGAACCTCTACAGCCACATGTCCCCCCAGTCTGGAGCTGCTGGTTCTCATCAGCACTGACCAGTGGCAGCTGCAGGGCTTGTGACTGGCAGGTGCAGGGGGGCTGAGTGGGAGGGGCCTGGAGAATCTCCACAGGGCCTTCTCCCTACTTCAAGGTTGCCTTATAGCCAGCTATTGCTCCATCCCTATTCCATGACAGAGCCACTTCCCCAGGCCCAAACCTCTCCAGCCAGGCATAGTCCTGGGCTGGTGTCAGTCCTCTGGATGGCCCTGGCAGGGCTGGGGATGGCCACCCCCTAGAACTGACTGACAAACCACACAAAATTGTTGCTCAAGTGATTTATCAAAATGCTAAAACTGGGTTTAAGGCAGTCTAATCAGAAGGCTCATAGAATCATAGAATGTATTGGGTTGGAAGGAACCTCCAGAGATCATCTAGTCCAACACCTCTACAACAAACAGGGACATCTCTAACTAGAACAGGTTGCTGAGACCTCGAATGGCCCCAGGCACGGGGCCTTCACCATCTCTCTAGGGAGCCTGTGCCAATGAGCCACCTCAGATTTAATGCCTGTGTTTTCCTTAGCCGCTATGACTAGTACTGTTCCTTAGCTGCCATCTGCCCCGAACCAGGAACATTATCTGCCTTCTGATAGATACTTTAGTGAGAGTAAAAATGCTATGTGATTTTTTTATACCTGTGGGAAGGAAAACTATTTTTATTGTGACAAATATTTTTACCAGTTCTCTGCCTTGAAAACCTGATGAACAGGTGACTTACGGAGCATAAATCCAGAATTAATTCAAGTTCTATCTGAGATTTTTTTAAGTTTGAGATTTTTTGAGATTTTCTGTTCACTTTTATGAAAGATTTTCAAACAAACAACTACTTACTAATTCACTCTTTATGAACTAGCCCAACTACTCACTGACGTCACCTACCGGGTGATGCCGCTCTCAATTAACAGTGCCTCATATGGACAGTTTCTTGAGCTGAAACCATACTGCCTTCAGTTGCAGTCACAGAACATTAGGGATTGGAAGTGATCACGAAAGATCATCTGGTTCAATCCTCCTTCCAGAATAGGACCACCTAGATCAAGCCACAATCCAGCACTTCCCCATAACCTCTCTTTGTGCTGTATCAGCGCCTTCAGAAGCTGTCTTACTTAATCAGCAACCAGTAAGTTGGCCAAAAGGAACAATTTCGCAGCCATCACAGCATGCTCACTCCCTCCCATGGGGGATCAAAGAGGCATCAAACAAGTTCCTTAAATTCTGTGCAAGCTGTACCTAGTTAGAAGACCTGAAAAAAGAGAACAGATAATATAACCAAAATCCCAACAAATTCCATGTTCTGCAAATTTGCAGAAGTAGAAATAATTATTCCACCAGAGGATACAAGAAAGAATCCAAGACATGTGGACCTGCTCAGCTGTATATGGGGTGGCATGCTGGCACTGAAGAGAAAATAATGGTGGGGAACTAATAGCTATTGAAATTTTTCAAAGTCCTGAGGTTGGACCTAGCTTGATGGAGGTGTCAAACCATCAAATTGAAAAGGACAAGTCAAACATGGGCCATATCCAGCTGTCAGTTGCTAAGTTTTCTGTGATAACAGTGCAATTTTCTTTATACGCCCTCAGGAACTTAGTAACAAACTTGCTGATAGTTGTTGAAGCTCATGTTCTTTCTTGTAGAACTCATTCATACAGAAAAACAGGATGTGAAATCCATCTGAAAAACTTTTATTGCTTCAGCAATTTTTCATTAGTTTTAAAAATTTATTTGTTTTGTTCATCAAAATTAAGCCAAGGATCTCCAAAATGCAAACTGTCCTTCAAAATTCTGGAAAAAAAAGACAGTAATATGTGCTCTGCTCAGAATAAGCTCCCTGGGGGTTGCATCCCCCGTTAAGTCCATATATTGTTAATAGCGATCATAATAGTCTACAAGAAAACAAAGGGACTATGCACTACTGCCTTTCACACTTGCAACTCCCATTTCATGGAAAATTAAGGAGCTGTTCATACTGTTCCTTGCATGAAGGATTTTGATTGCCCTTTGCCTTGACAATTTCAAAATTCAAAATCCAATTTAGAAGAACTGTATTCTGCACTGGTGAGGCCACATCTTGAGTATTGGGCACCTCAATACAAGAGAGAAGTGGAGGTGCTGGAGCAGGTGTGCAGGAGGGCAACTAAGCTGTTGAAGGGCCTGGAGAATAAATCTTATGAGGAAAGACTGAAAGAGTTGGGGTTCTTTAGTTTGAGGAAGAGGAAGCTGAGGGGAGACCTCACCTCATCACTCTACAACTACCTGAAAGGATGTTGTGGAGAGGTTTGTGTTGGTCTCTTCTCACAAGCAATTAGCGAAAGAATAAGAGGAAATGGGTTCAAGTTACAACAGAGTAGATTTAGACTTGATGTTAGGAAGATTTTTTTCCCAGAAAGGGTGGTCAGGAACTGGAATGGGCTTCCCAGGGATATGGTTGAGTCACCATCTCTGCCTGTGTTTAAAGATGGTTTGGATGAGGTGTTCAGGGATGTAGTTTAGGGGTAGGGTAGATTGTTGGACTCAATGATCCCGAGGGTCTTTTCCAACCGGAGTGATTCTGTGATTCAAGCAACCAATGGTATGAGTCTTCAAGAGTCTTAGCTCCACATCAAACTTTTCCCAAGAGAAAAACATAATGCTAAAGGGACCTGCAGTGAGTTGAGGTATGTATAATGGTTGCTGATGCCTGTTAAGTACTTCAGGATTTCATTGCTAGAAGGAATATTGCATTAAAATTGCCCCTTTTTTGTAGTTTTTTAATGTACTGTCACACTTCTGTATCTAAAGCATCACTCCCAACTAGATCAGCAAAGGTTCATTCAACAAAAAAACATCAGTTCATCTAATGCAAGGAATGGGAACATAAATCTGAGATTAGGAAGGCTGTTTTGAACAGTCAAACCTGTGCTGTGTCTGAGTTCAAAGCTGTTTTGGCTGCAAACAGCTGTTTTGGCTGCAGCATGTATTACTGTGAAATTGAAGCAGGTGGTATCTTCAGACACGGATAAAAATTAAGTATTGAAATCTACAGGTTAAATAAAGTATTTGTGACTGTGTTCATATAACATTCACTGTTACAGGATCCTGGGAGACATTCAGACCTGAAACTATTTCAGAGCATAAACTATCATACGGAAAGATTATTAAAAAGAATATGTGATTTTTGTTCTACGTATAACTCCCAAAGCTGTCACCTGTGAAGACAGTTTGTCTTCCACCTAACTGCATGATCCTAGGATTTGCAATCTTCACACAGAACATTTTTAGTTCTACTATTTGCTTCCCTGCAGTCTTAATGTTTTTGTGTGGCTTGCTTTTGTCTCTTTTCGAGAAGGACTGTTACCAAAGTCAGAAGCCACGGGAGGGCAAACTATTGATTTGTATAATGGCAGTCCATTGATTTGTGCTTGACCCGCTGCTTTATGTTACAGTCTACCACAGTCATACAGGTGACTGTGAGTGGACAGGCTGGCTGACAAAGGTGGGACTGTGACATGTTTAAATTAAGTGCATCTAAACTACTAGTTGGTAGTTTGGTGCTAGTTTGGGTGGGGAAAGTAGAGCCCTACACCACAGGCTGTAGAGCCCTACTGAGGAGCTGTGTAAGTACTAGGGCCATTAGGCTGGGCTAAGCTCTGTGTTGCCTCGACTCTGCTGCCAGAAGTACCTGAACTAGCTCTTTTTCAACAAGCTTGGGCAATGTGCATGAGCTTCAGGTGCTGCAGGCCTGCAGGGTAAGATTCAGTTCGAACAGGAGCTACAGAGAAAGGACAGGAGCAACCTCAGCCCTGTGTCCTTCACTCTCTGCTCCACAATGTGCAGCTGGAAAATAGGAGGCATTAATTTGTCAAGTAGATTCCATGCTGATTGAGCTCTCTGAAAAGCATAGGCTGTCATGGAGAAACGACAGGTGTTAAGTTCCCTAATTCTGAGTCCTGCCTTCAGTGTGAATTGTTTGCGTGTGCTTCTTCTGAGGTAGGGAACAGGGCTCAAGATGAACTCTGAAAATACTGAAGAGTACAATAACAAGTGTAACTATGGTCATTTGCATGGAGTGAAACATTCAAGATACCCTTTCTCAGCATGTGTGATAAATTACTTACCAATAGCCCCAGTGCAGAAGTAATTTACTACCTGCACACATTTGCTGTAGAAAATTAAAAAAACCCAATTTATTACTTAATGATAGATTCTACTTCGGTGGCTTAGATGTCTGCTAGAACATAGACCTTTTGAAGAAGTTTCTACTTGGAAGGAAAGGGCACAAGGATTAATTATGAGCAAAATATCAAATCCTGAAACATCCAATTTAGATCTATACACTGAAAAAAAAGCTCAAATTTAAACCTTTTCAAGTTATATTTCCTGAAGTGTATAAAAGTTCTCCTATTTTTACCATTATGTTGGAGTGATCCTTGTGAATAATTGTAGGACATGAATCACAACACACTTTGAAAATGCTTGCAGACAGAGAGTAACTCAAGTGGACACAGTTCATACCTGAACCATCATCTGAGACATGATGGTGATTACATATTTGGATCTACAAGGTTGGGGTATTACATAACCACTCAGTTCAAGGATGGGACTAATCAGGTTATCTACAGCAATAATGAGTAACACTGAAATATCCATTCAGTCAGGAAGAAAAAAACCCAAACCACCATCAATTTTTGCTAAATCATCAACTCATTCTGCTTCTACAAAGACGGTAATATGGCCACAAATACAAAATTGGTGTCATACCTGTTGATAGAATTCTGTGTATGACAGTAGTATCTAGAGACTTTTATTAGAGAGGGAGGCATGTTTTCACTTGGATGTTGCACAAGTGCCCCTGTGGCCAAGAAGGCTAATGGCATCCTGGGATGGATCAGAAAGGGGGTGGTTAGCAGAACGGGAGAGGTTCTCCTTCCCTTCTGCTCTGCCCTGGTGAGACTGCATCTGTAATATTGTGTCCAGTTCTGGGTCCTTCAGTTCAAGAAGGACACAGAACTGCTGGAGACAGTCCAGCACAGAGCCACAAAGGTGATGAAGGGAGTAGAACACGTCTCATATGAAAAAAGACTGAGGAAGCTGGGTCTCTTTAGCTTGGAGAAAAGGATACTGAGGGGTCACCTCATTAATGTTCATAAATAGGAAAGGGTGGAGCCAGGCTCTTGTCAATGTCATCTAGTGATAGGACGAGGGGCAATAGGTATGAGTTGGAACACAGGAGATTCCACATCAATATGAGAAGGAACTTCCTCACAGTGAGGGTGACAGAGCACAGGAACAGGCTACCCAGGGGGTTGTGGAGTCTCTTTCTCTGGAGACACTTAAAACCTTCCTGGATATGTCCCTGTGTGACTTGGTCTGGGTGGTCCTACTGTGGCAGGGGGATTGGACTGGATTATCTTTTGAGGTCCCTTCCAATCCCTAGTGTTCTGTGAATTTGTGATTCTGTGAAGACAGACTTCATAATGAACTCATCTGTATAGAGAAAAGAGTAGCACCTGGAAGAAACAAACATTAAAGCCTCCATCTTCTGAATAGATAATGTGGCACACAAAAACCTTAACTGAAATTGTGTGTCCCAGTCTGCTGTTAACTTAGGAACAAAATCAAAACCTGCTGAGCTTCAGTTAAGAGATATAACTAAAAAGCATACAAACTCTGCCAAAACAACACCAAAAAATCCTCCTCCAAAACTCAGATTAAACTCACCAGCTATTACATACTGCTATTTCATGAGTTGCCTCCCTTGTGTTTCAAAAGGTAACACTAACGATACAGAACATTTCTGCTTGTTTTGAATTCACTGGAGACAGGTACCTTGCTTCTGTACCTTTTGTACTCAAAGAATGCGAGCTGTCATTCTCAAAATAATGCACAATGGGAACACAACTGCTATTAAAGTCTTCCTGTCTTTTATATCATGGCTTTGAACTGGTGGTTAGGAAGCCAGCCTTGATGATGCAAATATAAACAAAGCCTTTGAGCTTAAAAGTGATCTTCATCTTCTGTTGAACAGAGCACAAACTGAATTTTAAAACCAAAGAGATAGGGCTCTGCAGTTGTATTGGCAGCAAATCTAATTTTCAAGTTGCCCTCAGGCACCAAGACCAGCAGAATATTTGAAAGGACTGTGTTTGAAAGGAATGTGATTATTGTTTGATCCTTGTTTCAAGCTCAGAATTTGCACTGTGCTTCAGTCTCTGTTGATCAACATTTCTAGCCTCATGGGCAAAGCTGGCACTTTGTCTTAGGATTCCAATGGCCTCCCTGGAGATTAGGCAAGCTCATGGGGACACAGGATGAATATAAAGAATATTTGGAATACAATCTTCACTTTGCACTATGATTTATTTTTGTTAGGCTGTTAATATTGTTTCAACCAGAAGCACTATGGAAATTAATTATACAGTGTATGAACAAAGCCAGTCAGTGTCCTTAAATTATCTACCTCTGAAAACAGGGAAGATGGAATGAGCATGGGAAGAGGTAGCTGAGATGTAAGGGTAAGATTTCTACCTTACTTGCAAATTTAGGAGCAATTTGCTTTTGAATTGCTTTCATGACACCTTTCACCACCCTTTTGCACTTACCATGGAAATGCAACGTTCCTTCTCTCAGAAGCGGTTTTGAAGGAGGAGAAATAAGGTGCAGGTCATCTCTGCACCATGTAAGACTTGGGGATTTTTAAGTACTACATTAATACCCCAAATTCAAATATTATGGGAGTAAAGAAGAAACTTTGAGATTTACCTTTCTCAGAGCTGTCTTACTACAACAATTTTCAGAGAAGCGCCATTAGTTTTCATATTCATTAGTTTTCATTATCTAGTTTTCATATCCTATACACCAACAATCTTTTGACAACCAAACCAATTATCTTCAATTTTTCTTACTTATTTTTACCAACGCTTAATTATGTTTGTTGTATAATTGAATTTTACTCATAGGATTACACTCAGTGGAGACTAAATTAAAACAGTACTACTTCCTCGTCTTAAGAAACAGATGTAAACAAAAGTAATCAATTTCTTTTTGTTGATGATTATATATGTTTCTAAAGTCTATTCTAGGAATTACTTACACTGAAATTCTAATCCAGAGACCTATGAATATTATACCCAAACTTAAGGACATTTAAAGTTATAAGAAGAAAAAATACAGTGAATATTTTCTACCTTCCATTCTACTGTTTATAATGAAAATACATGAATTGGCCAGAATTTTCCCTATCTCCTAAAAATAATTCTGATTATAAACCATAGGTTACATTTCACCATTGCTATACTGAGTCAAAAACATGAAAGTTATCTAAAGAAGGAAAGCCTGATGATGACAGCCTGAGGGAGCTGGGGGTGTTTAGCCTGGAGAAGAGGAGACTGGGGGGGAGACCTTCTCCCTCTTTACCTGAAGGGAGGTTGTATTCAGGTGGGGTTTGTGATCTTCCTCCAGGCAACTAGCAAAAGGATGAGAAGACAGGGCCAGGAGAGGGTTAGGTTGGGTGTTAGGAAGCCCTTCCTCATGGCAAGGGTAGTCAGACACTGGAATGGACTGCTCAGGGCAGTGGTGGAGTCCCCATCCCTGGAGGTATTTAAGCAAAGCACTTATGCCATGGTCTGGCCGATGTAGTGGTGTCAGGTCATAGGCTGATGATCTCAGAAGTCTTTTCCAGCCTCAGTGATTCTGTGAAAAGATAAGCTAGTTCTATGTTATGTACATAATCATAAATGTACATCTGTTCATCCACTGTAAGCTCTATTACTGACTGGGAGACAGAGGGGAAAGAAAATACTTCAAAGACTCTTTTCAAGATTAACTTTAAACAAATTCTCGCAGCAGCTGCTTTTATTAAATGAAAAACAATGTTCACAACCATCAAAAAAATATGCTATTCTCCACCAGATGTGAAGATAAACCTATTTTAGAGAGTACAGAGATAATTTGTGAGAAAAAGACAAATCTTACAGTGAGCAGAAATGGAGACAGGACAAGCAAGGTCTCAAGCAGCTTTCAAAGTCCCAGATAATTAAATTTACTTAATAGGAAGCATTCTTTCCTCTCCTTACATGTGTTTCTATAATTACTGAGAAAATAGTTGGCATATTTTGTCCATGAAGATATACAGGAGATTCCTACAATAATTCGACTTCATGATAAACAGGGAAAATAAACAGATTGTATAGAAAAACTCTCTATGTGAAGGGCTTTCAAAGTTAACATAATGTCATTATGACAGTTATAAACTTGACTGGAAACCCAAAGTGGGACGCAATGTAATTGAAGAGACAGGTTAAAATCAATGACTGAACTTTAAAGTGCTAAGTTGAGCAATAATGTTGATCAATTTTGAAGAATTTCAAGCCTACTGATCAAATTATCTGGACTGCCAATTAGTAAAGCATTAAAAATAATAGGTTCAGGAAGAAACAAAGGGTATTGATCAGCAATGGGGAGAGGAAGTAAAGAAGAAAACACAAAACTCCTGAATTCCAGAATGAAAAACACTTCTCAAGTGATGGAAACAGAAGTTCACCACTGCCTAAATGTGGACAATAAACAAAAGTTTAATTAGAAAATAAGTCCTATTAAGTTTAGATGACTTGCAACAGAAAATGGATGATGGGAGTTTTTCATAGTGAATACTGTGTTCTAAATTAATATATGTAGTCATAATCATATGTAAACCAAACAGCACACATCTATACAGATATAGATATTATCTATGGATATTTTCTAAAGAATTTTAGAAGCACATCAGCCTTTGGAGCTTTGCAGTAGTATTGCCTCTTGAGTTTTCTTTTGCTATTGACCACCTCTAATTAACTGTATTAGGCAAACACTGTGCTTATGACAAATTTCCATGTGCAAAGGGACTTCCAGGCACCCAAGATCCATCCTGCACAATTTTATCACCCTTTTGCCTTATTGAAGTAGCTCAAAGAAACGGCAAATATGAACAGAGGGCACTGTCTTAATATACAAAAAAACATTAAAAAAAAAAAGAGAAAGCATACACTTATGTTAAGCAAACATCCACCAGAGACAGGACAACATAAGAAACAGTATTTGAATGCACATGGAGAGAAGCTTAAATTAGAACTACTCAAAGAGCTCAACTGGCAAACATGCAGATTAGGACACTTCCAGTCAAACTGATGTATGTCCACTCAACACAATGCCTTGACTGACGCTGTCCTTTGAAACAAGAATATGCTTTCAATACAAATAACCCCTAAATAACAGCAAGTATGAATTACTGCACTCTGACACTTACAAACAGAAGTGAGGTTGAAAAATACAGTGCTAAACCCAAATCAACACCCAGAAGGCGTTCCCTGTCTGTCCTGAGTTAAAACAGAAGCCACCAAACAGCTTTGAGGAAGAGAGTTTCAAAACCTACAGCAGTATTATCACACCAGACTGATGACACCATCCAAAAAAAAGACTCATTTACACAGCATCAGGTCAACTAATTTGAAACAAACACGAATTCAACTACAGTTTTGGTATCTTATATATTGGAGAGCAGCTAATTAAAACCAGGAACAGAGTGTCCAGCAACTAGACTTAAAGTTGTTCAAAATGGATCAACACTGAAATTTCCTCCTGTTCCAGTCTCAGACATTTGACTACAGACACATACCGCCCGTGTTTACCTCTCCGAAATGCAAGTACACTCCAAACCACTCAGCGCTACTTTGCTGGCTGTGTAGGATAACAATCTTCATGGACATGACAGAGCTTCTAATACACGCATCAGTTATTCTCTGGCTGCAACAGAACCACCCCCGACCTACTTTCCCTTACTATTTCAATCTGCATCATGTTCCTAGTTACAGGTTTGCCACTTGATGCCATTTGTTTCTTGTTTGAAAATGTCTTATACATGGGAACTTTGTTGCTGACTTTTCTGGATTCCATTATTTTAAGACATGCTTACTTGTGTTGACAAGCAAATCATGCTATTTAGATTAGCAACCAACGGCAAACCCAGAATGGGAAAGCCCTGAAAAAGGCTATCAGTGAAGGAAAATGTATATGGCTTTCAAGTCTGAAGATTTACATACAAAGCCACAGCTGGAATAATTCTTAATATCCCAGCTCAAAAAATAAAGGAACTAGAAGGAATATTGTGGGAAAAATAAAAGCTTTAAGCAAATTGTTCAGCTATACCTCTGACAGTGCAAGATGATTTGAAGCATCTGTGAAGGGAGACTAGCCAAAGGAAGCACAACTAGTGGTATAGACTGAGTTGTACTTTACATACAGTGATGGTAGATGCACTTTCAGAACACATACCTTTTTTTTTGTGTGTATCAGTGAAATACAAAACCACTGAGTTCCATCCTCTGGGCTGGGCCCAAAAAGTAGTGGTGAATCTAGATGGCATCCAGTCACCAGTAGTGTTCCCCAGGGGCCTGTTCTCTTTAATGCCTTAATTAATTACCTGGATGAGGGCATTGAGTGTTCCCTAAGTCAGTTTGCAGAATACACCAAGCTGTGTGTGTGTGTGGGTATCTGCTGGAGGGTAGGGAGACTCTACAGAGAGGCTGGATCAATGGGCCAAGGTTGACTGTATGAGGTTCAGCACGGCCAAGTATTGGGTTCTGCTCTTGGGCCATAACAACCCCATGGTGGGCTACAGACTTGGGGATGCATGTATGGAAAGCTGCCCACTGGAAAAAGACCTAGGGCTGCAGTTTGACAGCAGCTGAACATGAGCCAGCAGAGTGCCCAAGTGGGCAAGAAGGCAAATGACATCCTGTCTTGTGTCAGAAATACTGTGGCTGGTAGGAGTAGGGAAGTGATTGTCTCCCTGTCCCCAGCACTGGTGAGGTCTCACCTCAAGTACTGGGTTCAGTTCTGGGCTCCTCACTTCAAGAAGGCCATTGAGATGCTGGACCATGTTGAGAGAAGGCCAATGAGGCTTGTGAACTCTGTAGAGCACGAGTCCTAAGTACAGCTGTTTAGGGAACTGCGATTGTTTAGCCTGGAGAAAAGGAGGCTGAGGGGAGACCTTATCACTCTCTACAGCTTCCTGAAAGGAGGATGGAGCAAGGAGGAGCACAATCTTCTTCCCAGCAACAAGTGATAGAACTAGAGGAAATGGCTGTTGGCTGCACCAGGGGAGGTTTATGGTAGGTATTATAAAGAATTTATTTAATGAAAGGGTTATCAGACATTGGAATAAACTGCCCAGGGCAGTAGTGGAGTCAGCATACCTGGAGGGGTTTAAAAGACTGGTAGTCATAGTGCTTAGTGAGATGGTTTCGTGGTGGCCTGTCTGTGCTGGATCAAAGGTTGGACTTGATGATCTTACAGGTCTCTTCCAATCAAAGATATTCTGAGTTCAGAAATATCAGTATACATTCAAAAAAGAACCATTTGACAATTAATAAAGGTCAATAGAATAGTCATTAGAGGCAGAATTTGTTTAACTTGCCCTATTCAATTTAAATTAATCATTTATACTTGCTTTAGAGATGATGAAGACATTTTGGAGATGATGGAGAACTTTTCCTGAAGTTGATTAATTCCACCTCCTTTGTATTGGGAGGCATCTAAACAGGAAATTTACTACAGAGAAAAATAACGTGACAAAAAATGTTATTCCTAATTTACACATTATGGAAGCAAGGCAAATAAGGGAGGGAGCTCTATAATTTATAATGTCTGAAACAAAAAAACCCCGTAACAGCCTGTTCTACAACACACATGAGAAAAATAACTAACTTGAAGAGCATAGTTGGGATATTGTGTAGCCAATAGTGGCATCCCCATTTTCATTTGCATATTTATTTAAGACATAATGCCAAGTCCTAAGCTGCTGTAAGCCATCATTATCTCATTTAAGTCAATACACTTCATTAATTTACACGAGTATGATGTTTGGTCAATAAAATTTACAGTCAACGGAAAAAAACAGCAGATGGCAGGCAGAAAGATTAAGGGACACAGCAAATTTAGTTAAAATGGAGAATATAAAGAAACAAGACCTGTATTCATTAAAAAATAAAGTAGTTGAAAATTCTGAAAGAGCAGGGACAGATGCTTCAGTTATCTGAACCATGAATGTTATCTCTCCCCTGAAAGAAACCACCCAGGGCACAAACAGAAACTTAAGGAAGCTTTAAGACTTCCTTTAAGGAAGGACCAGAAGAACATACTTTCTGCCAGAGGACCATTCAAAGTCTCAGTAGACACCCAGTTAAGTATAGTCAGACTTTTCTTCAGCTGGTTCCCACAACCCCTAACCTACCTGTCCTGTTTGAACCCTGACATGACTGTGCAACTGTACTTTCACAAGACATTCTGGCATTCTGTGTGTCCAGGCATTTGTTGTTGCTGCTGTTTCAGTGACAGTAATATTCACCCAAGAACAACTGCACACTTTACATCTGGAGAAAGCAAAGTTCTACACTGCCAAGAAGTTTTACCAGTACATTACTGTGCAGGTTCTTTGGATCTCAACCTGATTTTATAAAAACCTGCAGAATATGAACCATTTTACTCAAGGATGTGTGAGATTATGAATTTGAGGAATGGAGCATTGTTATGCTTGAATCTGTAAGTCTAATTGGTGTGGTTTTGGTGGAAAAGTTTAAAGTATGGGTTAAAAATGTTGAAAAGGACAGTGGCTGCCCCTCCTACCTCCTCTCCTCTTCTCCCCTCTTGGCAACGTCTACTTTTTCTTTGCTTCTTTCCATCTTAGACTCTTGGGAGTCATGGCATTGCCACTGAGAGACAATGTTATCACTTCAAAAAATGGTATTGCTCCTCAAGTTGAAGAAAATTTATTGTGAATGGGAAGATTCACCTGGATTTGGACAGACTTTGAGAATTCTGAACCTTGAAAGTTAATGAGGGTTGAGACTCAAGTCAGACAACTCCTGTGATTTGAGAGAGAAGCTACAATTAAGATAATAATGATTCTTCTCCAAATTGAGTCAGTTATTTCACCACATGCAGATTCCTAAATGGTTTTGTTAAACCCTCCCTTTGTGTCTGATACTTTAGATGGAAGCTCTTCATTTAAATATACTCTATAACCCACAACATCTGTGGTGTGGGATGTGTGTAGTGTTGTGGGACAAGGACCCCCACAACACTACACTACTGCTATGGCTATGTAGACATATAAATATGTAGACATCATTCTTAATGTGGTCCTAAATGCATTTGCAAGAACAAAGCATTGCCACTTGTGTCTACAAGTAGCTAGTTTTATGTAGACAAACAAAGCTCCTTGTGAAGATTTGCTTTTAAAGGAGTATAAATAGTTAAATTATTAAGAGTCCTTTTCTCCCTTGAGGACCTAGTCAGCTCCTCTTCCATCTTTACTTTAATTCAAGTCGTCAGCTTGTCAAATATTCTTCAGACATACCAGCAAAGTATTTATATAAATAGCTGACAAACAAGAAGTTTGTTTGTCATCAGCATCTTTTACCAGGCCTTTCCAGGGATCACTGAAGCACTGCTGAGTTCTACTGGTAGACATGCATATGTGTCTGAGGCACAGATGTGGTGACAGTTACACAAGTAGTGATCTGTTCTAGGTCTGAAAAACTCAACTGACTTGGTATTTGAAATAAATCTTAATCTTGGTGTTTGTTATTTTGAAGAAACCATTCTGATGCTGCTACAATGAAATGTGCATTGGCTATGCTGTATTTCTCATCCTTAAACCATGGTGGATATTTTTTAGCACATCCAGCCACAATGCAGAGGCTGAGAATCGTTACTCATCTCTATATATTTTTATACATCTCCTTCATTTCATATGTAAGATTATAACAGAATCACAGAACATCAGGGATTGGAGGGGACCTTGAAAGATCATCCAGTCCAATCCCCCTGCCACAGCAGGATCACCTAAACCAAGTTGCACAGGAACATATCCAGGTGGGTTTTAAAATTTATATACATGAAACTCTAGAAAAGCTCCATATACAAATCCTAGTCCTAAAAAAAAACTTAACCCACCATACTGATCACGCCAAGATCCCCACAGAACATGATGTGGGTTCCACCTAAACAGAGAAGTGCTAGCCTACCCAGGTCATGAAATGCATCAGGAGTGAGCAGTAAACAAACAGCATTCTCAGACCTTACCTTTCTTAGATTCCTGAAAACACCTGGTATTCTGTCTTTATTTTGTTTTAAAATACCTCAAATTCAATGTGCCAACATAATGTTTATAAATATGTGAAGGGTGGGTGTCAGGAGGATGGAGCCAACCTCTGCTCAGTGTCATCCAATGACAGGACAAGGGGTAATGCTTGTAAGTTGGAACATAGGAGGTTCCATATAAATATCAGAAGGAACTTCTTCACAGTGAAGGGTCTGCTCAGAGCGGGTTGTGGAGTCACCTTCTCTGGAGATGTTTAAAACCCACCTGGATATGTTCCTGTGTGGTTTGATCTAGGTGATCCTGTTCTGGCAGGGGGATTGGACTAGATGATTTTTCAAGGTCCCTTCCAACCCCTGATGTTCTGTCACTATGTGTGATTAAATCACTCTAAAAGGTGCTGTCTTGGATATCAAACTATTGTGCATTCACAAGCTTTCCTTGGCCCTCCTCCTCCTTCCTATCATGTCTGTATTGCCAAGTCGTCTCAGTTTCTTTGGCAAGCAAGACAAGACAATACAGTGTGTTGTTTGTTTCCGGGTAAAGATGAAATCTATCCTCCTACCCTTATGCTTAGTACTGATGTTGCAGCACAAAATGCACTTTCAAGATGAAAAACCTATAGAAAGCCAACACACACTAGAGAGTTTCTGCTGCCGACTACAAAATGTCACGAGTGTAAGGCACTGTGAGGCTGCACCCAGAAAAGCTGCAGTTAGGGTGGCAGTTTCCCGTGTGACATCATGTATCACAATAACAGAACTTCACAGATCTGATTTAAGAGGTGATACTGTGAATCACAGTATCATGAATGTGCCAACAGTGTTCTTAAATATCTGCAATTAGTTGCCAATGATTTTTGCATAGGAAGAGTTCAGCATACCGAATCTAAGAAAGGCATTTTTCACTGTCAGAGAAAATCTGGAGAGGAAAATGTCTCAGTTTCTAGGTATTGTTCACAGAACTGGCTAAACATTTAAGTCAGTAAAAAAAGAAAACAGGCAGCCCTTCTTAGGAACTGTGTTAGCACACAGCTTAAATTTGACTTGAAATAACTTTTGAGAATCACATATAAGCAACAAGGGGAGAAGAAAATACACAAAAAGAGGAAGGATTACTCTCTCAGTTAATAAGACAAAGCCATTATTTACCTTCCTGGTGTGTCTTGCTGCCTTTTTTCTTAACATTAGGATATGCAGCCTCAATTATTTCAGAACTGCAAATTTAAGTATAACAAAAAAGAGAGAAAAAATGAAAGTATGAAATACTTCCAATTTAACTGCTGAAGGGCAGGCCAGGTTTGACCCTTGAGCCATCTCCTGCCTATTAAGTTTGAACACCCCCTAAACTGAGTTTCAAGACAAAGCTATAACTTTCACTATTGTGTGCTTAAGGCAGGTGCAGCTATGATAAAAGAAATATCTCTGGTGTTCTTTATGGTTAGTTCGTAATGCATTCCATTCTGTATGAATTTCAATTCAGACTAGCTTGGCGAGGTGGCTCCCAGGGCAAGACATCACTCTTTATTATTGTTTAGCTTATGGGTTCTGTCAAATAAACAACCCAGACAAAAATTCTTGTGCTCAGTCTTAAACTATGATTAACTCTGAAAGGTTTTATATTAACAAACAAACCCATTTCTAGTTTATGGGTCTGAATTGTTCCCACTGAAACAACTGCTAGAAGTCCAGCTGCCTTGAAACACACAGCATCTTGCCCTTCATAGAAACATACCCAGCTGCACTCACTGTGAAAGCCCAGCTTCCATTTCCAAAGGATCAGTTTCTCTTTTCTCATACAGGGACACATTTACCTGTCCATGAATGAGAAGGTGACTGGGAACAGTCAGCATGGATTTACCAAAGGGTAAGTGATGCCTGCTTGTCTTCTATGATGAAATGACGAGTTGTGAAAGAGAACAATGGATTTTATTTACCCTGACTTTAGCAAGACTAAACACACAACGGTACTCTCCCACACTAGTCAGGAGAGAACCTTGTAGTCTGGATGGGTGAACATGTAGATGGGTAATAAATTGTTTTGATGGTCAGGTTTGGAGGTCCATAATTAATGGATTGTATCCTGTCTAGCAGCCAGTAACGAGAATCACGAGAATTTATCCTGGGACCAGTCTTGTTTCACATCTTTCTTAATGATCTGGAGAACGCACCACAACATGCTTTCATCAGGGTCCCAGATGATACTAAATTGAAGGGACAGGTGATGGGTTTGAGGACAGAGCTGCTATGAAGAGAGACACAGGGACTGTAGAAATGAGGCGACATGAACACTGTGCAATTGAGTATTGTGGGACAAATATCCAGCCCCACACCAGGAAGAAAAGAGCCCCATGTAATGGCACAGCCTGGTGTGAGCTTGTCAGGGGGCAGCTCTGCAGAAAAGACTCTGGCTATCAACGCAGACAGAGGCTGTATGTGAGCCAACAGTGTGGCCCAGCAGTTCAGATGATCCAAAGCACCTAGGGCTGACAGCAGCATAGCCAGGAGATCAACAGAAAGGGATCAAACCCCTTAACTAGTCTACATCCAGATACTGCATCCAGTGTCCTGGATGACAGGAAAGATATTGGTTCTCGGGACAGTCACGAAGATGTTTGGCAGCTGGAGTACTTATCCTTTTAGGAGAGACTGAAGGATTGGACCTTGTCCATTACAGGGAAGAGATAGTTGTGGTGAAAGAAGTACCTGATAGCAGCCCGCTGCTACCTACACAGAGCTCACTTAGGAAAGAAAAACAGGCAACACATAATGCAAGAGACAGATTAAGCATAAATTTAAACAAGAGAAATTCAAAATGAATGTAAGGAAAACCTTTCCTCCATGAAGACACTCAGGCATTAAAAAAAGTTGCCTAGAGTGTTTATTCAGTCTCATCCCGGGAGGTTTTTAAGTCACAACCAAAAAAAGTACCCAGCAAGCTAGCCTGGCCTCTGTTGTGATCAGAAGATTGGGCTAGAGATGTCCTGGGGTCCTTTCCAAGAATTCCAAAGTAAGAATAGACAAAGTAGGATGAGGGGAAATGCATGTCAAAGTGAAGTCAGGCTGCAGTAGTGAAGATGCAATCCAGAAGGGATTTCACAGACTTTATTTAGAAGTTGGGCAAGCAAGTCTTACCTTCACAAACCATGTTTCAAAGTTTTATCTTTTGCACAAATGAAAGACTTCTCCCTCCCAAACCTTGCTTTTGTCACCACAGAAGCATCCTTAACAATCAGAGGATTGTTGGAATTCAGTAGATGCTCTCACTGATATGTACAAGTCAGCAACTGTACCACAAACTAAGTCTCATTATACTCAAAAATTCAGATTCACAGAACATTAGGGATTGGAAGGGATCTCAAGAGATCATCTAGTCCAATCCCCCTGCCAGAGCAGGATCACCTAGATCAAGTCACACAGGAACATATCCAGGCAAGTACAGGAAAATATCCAAGCTGGTAATTATAGCAGGAATTGTCTTTCCAGATATTTCATTACACAATCCCTTAGCAGCTACTCTACAAAATCACTCTCTAAGACAAGTCACTAATCAATTAAACACAAAGATACAAATAAAGAGGTCTAAAACATTAGATCTGAGTGGTGCTTTCACAATTTACCTTGTTGAGGCTTGACCTCTGATAGACTGATTCTCACATGTAAGTGCAAAAATACTGTCACAAGAAATGCTCCTTTCATTCACAACTGCTTGGCTTCGTAACCATAAAACCATTTTGAACACAGAAGATACACGCAGAGGTGGACAATGTTGAAGCTAATGAAGCTCCCAAGCAATAGGATGGCCCTGGCCATCAATGTCTAACTCATGTGCTGGAGGACAGACACTCAATTCTATAGAACAATGTAGAAGGACTCATGTAGCAGTGGGCATCATAGAATTGTTCTGATTACTGCTGCTCTTAAAATACTTTTTCCATACAGTACTGTCATTACTCCTTCAAAATGACACAGGAGAGGGCCTCTGTGCTTGTTAGAATTAGTACTATTCAGAGAGAACATATTCAGAGAGAACAGGAATGATCTTTTTCTTATTTATAATGACCCATCGTGGAAGCAGGATACACTCTGCAGGTGTTTCTCTTTTTGATGTGCTTAGACTTTCAAATGCTTATTTTTCCTTCTCAGACCCCTCCCAGATACAGACTTCTCTAAGGAAACACAATATGCCATTTATGGTACAATCAGTTAACTTTTTTAGTTGTAAACATATTTCTGAGGGTGACAGAACACTGAAACAGGCTGCCCAGGGGAGCTCTGGAGTCTCCTTCACTGGAAACGTTTAAGACCCGCCTGGGTGGGTTCCTGTGTGACTTGGCCTAGGTGATTCTGCTGTGGCAGGGGGATTGGACTAGATGATCTTTCAATGTCCCTTCCAATCCCTAATGATTCTATGATTCTGCATAATGGTTCACACAATAAAGTTCTTTCAAACTCCCACCACACCATTCTTCAGTCCTAATTGTTTTGTCTTGGAATTACAAACAATAAAACCTTCTTACAAAATGCAGAATTGCACTTCTAAGGTTTGTTGATGATAACACCAGAAAAATTACTCCTTTAAAAGTAGAATTGTTCAGTTAATAATTTCTGAGATCAGGGCATCGTGTTTTCTAATAGTGTTTGCTTGGTTGTTCCTTCACTATTTCAGTGTCATTCTCTTGATGAAGATTTTATAGATGAGGCAGAAACACTCCAGCCTATCTACAGCATCAGGGCTAAACAGAAACCAGCTAGCTGCAGCACAAAGAAAAATAAAGAGGGATGCGCACACCATGCAGTTTGAGTAACTTCCACACAGTTCAGAGCCTAAGAGCTGTATATGAGCAGAATAAACTTAGACACCCAGATGGAGCATGTAGGTACTCAATGTTTTAGCTGGAGGCCGATGAAGCCATCTTAATATTACCACAATGTCACTGAAGTGACTCTTCAGCAGTTCTGTGTCCTGGTGGAACTGAGGGGCTGAGAACTGGACACAAGATTGCAGATGTGGTCTCAGCAAGGTAGAGTAGAGGGGAAGAAGAACCGCTCTCCATCCACGAACCACCCCCCTTCTAATACACCCAGGATGCTGCTGGCCTTCTTGGCCACAAGGATCCATTGCTGGTTCACAGTCATCCTGCTGTCCACCAGGACCCCCAAGTTCCTTTCTCCTACACTGCTTTCCAACAGGTCAGTCCTCAACCTATACTGGTATCTGGCATTGTTCTTGCCCAGATGCCAGACTCTACACCACCCTTGTTATATAGTTCATTCAATTTCTCCCTGCTCAGCTCTCTGGCCATTTAATTACGCCCACTTTCACTAGAATAACTGGGGAGATGAAAGAGGAGGCTGTTGGTACCTCTATTTAGTAAAATGAAGGAACAAAACAGACTGTAGGGTTTCACTTCCTAATGGAGGATTGCATGCTACAAACTAAGGCAGAATTAGTCACGAAGTCACAGCCTAAGACCACTGATGTGACTTAAAGCTGTTTGAAAGCAGCAATATTCTATCATCTCCTTTCTGCAAATTTTAACTGCTGTTTATTAATCATAGCCAGACTGCTAATCAGTTAAGTGCAACACGAACTTTTCTCTTCAAAGTTATACTTTATGGTTCTGTCTTCATATGTGGTTCTCTTTATTGACAAGACTCAAGACTGGTTTTTAAAAATCATGCATGAAGACTATTTAGAAAACTTTCAGTGCTTTGTGCTGCCACATTCATTTAGAAATCATCCAGGAAAACTCCAGTTTTGAAATGTTCACTATTGGTTAAAAGTTATGTCATATCAACCTGATGAAACTGAGGAAATTTGTGATGAACTTTAACAGATCAAAGGTATCGGCAGCCGCCTTTAGCAGAAGTGTGGGGAGAAAACCCCTAAAGATCATACTAGAACCAAAACTTTCTTTACAAAAAACACTTCTTCAGACTGTGCTTTTTGATTCTGAAAGCAGAGTTCAGGGGAAATTGCTAGTTGCTATTTATTGTCAAGGCAATTGGTACATGCTGTTGATAGAGTATTTATCAGTGTTCCCATTGCACAGGGTACCACCACAAGAGAGCACTAATGTAAAGTATTATATACTTTTCTAGCAATTTTGAGGGGGTTTGCTGGCACTAGGTACATAATAGGCCATTACAAAACAGCAAAAAGAACTGTAATGTCTAGGTGGTCCTTCTCTGGCAGGGGAATTAGACTAGATGATCTTTCGACGTGCCGTCCAGTCCCTAATATTCTGTATATCACAAGCCCTGCCTACACTTAGAGGACTTCACTCTGGGACAAAAGACAGCACCCAGATCTGACCTACCTGGAGGTCCTTTAGTGGTGGTAAAGCTGAAACACCACACTTGGCAGAAGCTACACCAGATGCCTTCCCCTGGGGCCTTGAACATCTCAGATGGGGCTGAATATTCCTGTTAAAGTCAGCATGTCAGAGCTTTAATGTTTGAAAGGCAGTCTAAGACACCTGACATATGAGGCAAATAAAGCCAAAGCTTGTCTGTTTCTAAGACAAATGATGCAAACATGCAGTGATGGATGGCCCAGCATCTGAAAGATAAGGCAGATCCATGCTTTCAGTTTGTACTTTGTACAGCGAAAAGACACACTGAACACTTTGTGAGTAGCTTAAACACTGCAGCCAACATTATCCTGGGACGGGCACACATGAGCAACAGGTTTAATTTCCACGAGCTGAGTTAACCAGAAATGGCCCTGCATTTCAATGAAAAGCAGAGCTGTCTCTCCATAGGGCTGTGTGTTGAACTTCACAGAACCACAGAACATTAGGGATTGGAAGGGACCTCAAAAGATTCATCTAGTCCAATCCCCCTGCCACAGCAGGATCACCTAGACCAGGTCACACAGGAACATGTCCTGGTGGGTTTTAAACATCTCCAGAGAAGGAGACCCACAACCCCCCTGGGCAGACCATTCTAGTGCTCAGTCACTCTCACTGGGAAGAAGTTCCTTCTCAGATTGATGTGGAACCTCCTATGTTCCAAATCACATCCATTGCCCCTTGTCCTATCATTAGATGAGCAGAACCTGGCTCCATCCTCCAGAGACAGGTTGCCTCAGGTCAGCCATCAAGACCAATCCTGTAAAGAAACCTAGAAGGGTCATTGTTATAGGAGACTCCCTACGGAAGGGAACAGAGGGCCTAATATGCAGACCTAACCCATTCTATAGAGAGGTCTGCTGCCTCCCTGGTGCCCAGGCAGGGGACATTTTAGGTAAAGCCCCCAACCTCGTGAGTCCTTCAGACTACTACCCACTTCTGATCTTTCAAGTGGGTAGGGCTTTAAATTGGGTTTGAAGGGGGAAGGGGTAAATAGTCTCCTGCTAGCTGGTGACAAACACTGTGTCAGTATACCAGCAGAAGAGGGATGGAGAGCCAATAAGGGCCCTCAACTTGCCCTGGGACAAGCCAGGGATGATTCACCAGGGCACCTCATAAGGGAGGTGTTCTACTCCCTTTATCATGTTAACTTGCTCACTTTGTTTTCTCAAGCATCAAAAGACAGCTCACTGAATACTTACTAAAGAAACTGTCTTCCTTAAGCAAAAATCTATTCATTTCCCAGACCTCTTTGAGGAAGGAAGCACTTCTGACACTGAATATCCAGGCAGAACTAAGCTAATCATCTGTATATCCTATACATACAAAAGAAGTCAACACTGATTCGTTTCTCTTGCAGTAAGTCAAATCCACTGGGCTGGATCTCTGAAGTCTGTGGCAAAATGTATTCAATACAGCATAGGGGCAAAAAGGCTGAGGATGTGTTTTATTTTATAATAGATTAATTGCCTGATTCTAAAAAGTACTAAACACTTTTGTACAAGTGGGGACCGTGCAGGCTGAAGTTTTCCACAAGACATAGGCTACATTCCTTTTCCTGAAAGTCTCTGATGACAGATGCGCAGTCACCCAAACAGCAGCTTATCTAAAATATCAACGCGATGAGCTAAAACATTACTCATTTTTAAGAGGTCAGGGTCACATAATCACTGCTCTGTAACTACAGAAAAGGACTATATGAAACCAGAAGCAATTTACCCAGTAGATCCTTCATCTTTTATCGCTTCTATGCACTTCTTAGCACACACAGGGAAGCAACAGATTGGGAGCACCAACTACCCCAATTTTCCTCACTAACAACAAACAGAAATTCCTTTAACAACTGTTATTTTCAGAACTTTCCAATCTTCCACATCACATAAATGTAAAATTACTTCAGTCTTAGCAGCTGCTATGAGTTCATAGCAGGATATTTGAAAACGCTTCTGTTTTTCTTTTTAATCAGCATATCTGAAAGAAAAAGGTCTTTTTCCCTCTCTGAGGAATAGATAATTAAAAGGAAATCATGCACCTACCAAAGAAATTTAATTAAAATTGTAATGAAAACACATTAAAAAAATGGATTCTCTGGCTTTGAAAAAAGAAGTAGAGTCTCTACATTCAAGTAGTGAGTCTGTCATTGTTACTCCGGATAATTTAGAAATATTGAGACCTACTACATCTAAGGCTTCTTGTCCAATGATTTCAACAACTTCATTCGAAAAAGTGCAGGGAAGGTAAAACCTGTTTTACGGAAAAAAATATAGAGTAGTACACAAGTATTGATAAAGGCTGTCCTCCTGCAACAGCTGGAACCAGAAACCCCCAGAAAACAAAGAAGCAAAAAAGAAGTTTCTTGAGCATGAAAGGTCCTGTCATTTTAGCTGCTCAAGAAAGGTGTGTCTAGCAGTAGTATGGAGGTGGTTGTCCTCCTGTACTCAGCACTGGTGAGGCTGCGCCTTGACTACTGGGTCCAGTTTGGGGCACTTCAGTACAAGGGAGACATCAAGGTGCTGGAGCAAGTACAGAGGAGGGCAACAAAGTTGGGGAAGGGCCTGGAGAATAAATCTAATGGGGAAAGATTGAGAGAGTTGGGGCTGTTTACTTTGAGGAAGAGGAGGCTTAGGAGAGACCTCATCACTCTCTACAACTGTCTGAAAAGACATTGTAGAGATATTGGTGCTGGTCTCTTCTCACAGGTAATTAGCAACAGAAGCAGAGGGAATGGTTTCAGGCTCCAGTAAGGGAGGTTTAGACTGGACATTAGGAAAAACTTCTTAATGGAAAGAATGGTCAGCCACTGGAATGGGCTGCCCAGGGTGGTGGTTGAGTTCCCATCCCTGGATGTGTTTAAAAGATGTTTAGACGTGGTGTTGAGGGATCTGGTTTAGGGGTAGAGTAGGATTAATGGTTGGACTTGATGATCCCAGGGGTCTTTTCCAACCTGAACGATTCTATGAGTCTACGAAATCACAGGTACTAAAAAACCAAACCACCAGAAACATCAGACACATTCAGAGCCAATGTTAAGCTGTGAACACAGAAGGTAATCAATGGCTTTCAGCAACAACCCAACAGCATGGGTGACCCTCCACTCCTCATCTAGTGGATGCTCATGTAGATTCTTTTCCTACTATGTGCTCTGACTCAACAAATAGATGTGAGTTTGGTGAAAATGTTGAGATCCAACCCACATGAAGCTGGGTCAGATGATGAGACCTGTCTTAAAACAGCCCACAGACTGTGAATTTGTGACAAGTGGTCCTGCATAACTGGAGGGAGTTTCACCCTCTGTAACTGAGAGGGTGCTACAACTGATAAAAATATAGGAGATTCAGTTTGCACATAACGAAAAACTTGTATTACAGTGAAGGTAACAGAGCCATGGAACAGGCTGTCCAGAGAAGCTGTGGAGTTTCTGTCTCTGGAGACATTCAAAACCCACCTGGACATGTTCCTGTGAGAACCTGTCATAGCAAGAATGTTGAAAAAGATGGTTTCCAGAGGCTCCTTCCAACCCTTACCATTCTGTGATTCTGTGCACCTTTCTGTACTGGGTGCCACCAGCTACACACTGCATCTAACAGTATTTGTGTTCCTCTAGCAAAGGCTGCAGCTTCCTGCCAATCCCCAGCTCCCCACAGGCCTGAAGGGTGGATGTAACCTTGTAGTTGCCTCAGACTGTACACATCAGTAAGCAGAACTCCTAGACCAAGCATTGACTGTGTCTCCAAAATTGTTTAATCTAAAGCAGCACTGTAAGATTTCTAGAAACACAGAGGTAAATGGGAAAAAGAACACTCATTTATTTACTGTCATCACAGAATCACACAGAATCACAGAACATTAGGGATTGGAAGGGACCTCGAAAGATCATCTAGTCCAATCCCCCTG
>JAOXOE010053226.1:0-34334 GCA_028565055.1 Phoeniculus purpureus | reverse complement strand
GCTGGATGAGGCTCTGGCCAGCCTGATCTAGGGTGGGGTGTCCCTGCCTATGGCAGGGGGGTTGGAACTGGATGATCAGGTGGTCCCTTCCAGCCCTGACTGATTCTATGATTCTGTAGTGACTTACAGTGGGAAAGGTGCTTTCACCTTAAAGCCTGTGTTGTAGGTGCTTAGAACTTCTAGAAAACAATATGGAAGTGCTCCTGCGCAACTAGGTCTAGGTAATTGTGCTGTGGCAGGGGGATAGGACTAGATGATCTTTTGAGGTCCCTTCCAATCCCTAATGATTTCATTATTCTATGATTCTATGATTCTATGATTTTAAGTTCACCTATAAGCCAGTACGCTTATGTAAGATCACCATGACTGTAATGGTCATGTAAGATCGTCATGGCAGTTGACAAATTTCTCTGATAAACATCAGACTCAGGCATAAGAATTGCAGATGAGTAATGTTACTTATTTCTTCCATCTACTGCAAGCACAGAAGTGCTGCTAGTCTTTCTGTGACTGGCAAGTCAAGCATATTGTCAGCCTGTATTTTTAAAACTGATCTTTTAAATTAGACCGAGCTTTGAAATACTTTCAATTTCCTAAATGCATTAGCTTATCTCCTTTAAAGAGAGTCCAGAAATTTTTCGCATCTTTTCTTAGCACAGATGCGTATTCCTTTTTGAGATGAACTAGCTGTGTTTATCTCGGTGGTTTTTTAGGACCCCACTCTCCTACAATATGTATCTATAAACATCGTTGAGAATGTGCATCTAAAGGAGGAAAGACAGGGTCAGTCCAAAACCTGTCAAACTATCAGCTTTGAAGGAAATGAAATACAAGTGGAATTTTAAAGCTCTGCTTCTGGAATAGTTCATTGAGGGTATTTGCATGCGTTTTCCAGCTACAATTTTTTTTTCTTGTTTTGGAAAAAAATTTAAAAGTCTAAGAATAATCTTAAGATTTAGATTGGATATGAGGAAAAATTACATTAGTGAAGGGGTTATAAAGTACTGGAACAATCTGTCCAGTGGAGGAGTGGAGTCGCCACACCTGAAGAGATATAAAAAGCATATAGATGTGTGCTTAGGGAGGTGGATTATTGGTGGCACTTCTTAATGGTCTTAAAAAATGTTTCCAAATAAGGAGATTTTGTTATTCTATAATAATCAACAATAATTCCAAAGAATACACAACATTTTTTTTTAACCTCAGTTTAAGTTAGAATAGTTCTTTACTTAAAAAAAATAAAAGAAATAGAGAGGTAAAAAGAGACCTTAAAGGGATTTCTGTCATGACTGAACTCTGGAAATTTTTGTGAGATTTATCACACCTTCAATGAATGCATATAAATAGGAGCATTTGCACCTCAATTTTTTACTGCATTCAACATAGAGAATAGAACATGTTTTATTCCATTTTTGTGATGCCAGTTGGGGATCCAGGCATGTGAGTGAGAATGCTATTTTTCTATTCTGCAAATTCTTTGTTTAAGCAGGTGCAGAGGTCTGTGCTTCATGTGATGCCAAAGGATAGATGATCAAAAACTGTCATGTCTGTTTTGAAAAGTAAAACCGGCAGAAGCAAAGTAAACTGGAAGACTAGCAGAGTGGAAGCATTTGATGAAGCAGTCAATAACTGATTAAATCAGGGACATTGATATCTCCCTTTGAACAGTGTTAGGCACTTAGTACTTTTGCATGTACAGCAGCTCCAGGAGAGGAAGATTTGGCAGTGGTAAGAACCATACTAACATTGATCATGTAATACACCAGAATGTCTGGCTGTGATCTGTTTCATTTAAAACTGTTTTTGTGTTATGCCAAGCCTTTGAAGTAAGAAAAATTTGCTATGAAATGTTGGCTAATGTCCTGAAGCTCTGTCCAAGCCAAATTGATCTGTGATCAGTCTGTATATTGGCAGCTGCAAGAATTAATAATAAAGTACTTGTTGAGGGTTGCTCTTTACTCCCCAGTTGTCCAATCTCATAACACACTGCAACCGATTTAGTACTGGGCTGTGCTCCTCTCCCTTGCAACCTTGTCAGTAAGGAGGAGAAGAGCGCATAGGCAATTAAATATAACTGAAGTTATTGTCAGAAAACTTCCAGCACTGAGGCTGGGACACCAACCTCTTTCCACTTGAAACCCCTGCACTCTAAGTTCATGGTTAAAATGTGATTAAGCGGTGAGATACTGACAGGTCACTCTAGCTAAGGTTTTTGTGGAAAAGATTTTGAAACCATTCCAGTTAAAGAGACTACAAGTTTCAGATCTTCTGGCTAAAGTTCTTAACAAGGGGCAGGGGTGGGATGGTGTATGGGAAGAACAGGGAACATCAAGAAAAGGATATTGGCTGCAAGAGAAGATCAGAGAGGCCTCCATCTACTTGTAGCTGCCCCCGAAAATGCTTTTCAGTTTTCAAAGGAAAAAGAAAGAATTCAGAAGAAGATAGAGAACTGTGACTCATGAGCAGAGGAACTTCACTCTGTCTTTGAATTTAAGGCACAAAGCTCTCATAGAAGCAGTATTCAAGGACAGTCACACCTGGTGATTCAAGAAAAACTGTGAGCAGGAAAACATAAGCTCAGTAGATATTTAGAGATATTTAGAGATATTTAGAGATATTTAGAGATATTTAGAGATATTTAGAGATATTTAGGTGTTCTACATAATATAGATACCCAACCTAAAAATCGCCTACAGAATAAACAAAAAAAGGAAGACTTCAGCTCTGTCTCTTTCAGAATGGATTAAAAATAATAACTCACAAATAGAGAGAAAAAAAAGTAACCTGAGCTTTGACTGTGGATTTGTTTGTTTGCTTTTTGAAAACAGACACTGATTTTCAGTTGCTCCAGAATTTAAAAAGGACAGGCATCACACCACTGTTTTAACTTCAAAATCTATAGGGTTCCTACACAAATGCACAGCATCAAGAGAAGGAATATGGGATGATAAAAGAAGCTTCACCATTATCTTATCATGTGCCAAAACATGGTGGAATTCTGAGTTTAAAATATTGCATTTGTAGCACTTAGCAATGCAAAGAGTCAGCCTGAGGAATGCATTTGCGATCTCATTGAGTCACTTTGTAGTTCTTTATTTTTGCAATATGGAACACTGAAGACATATGTTGAACTGCAAACAGCATTCCTGGTATAAATAGTTTCCAGAGACAGCCCATTCCAATATTGCTGACTTCTATGACTGCTAACATAAAAAACATCTTCAGAAGTAGTCAACCAGCCATGGATCTAATTGGCATAGCTGAAAATAATTGCCGTTTATAATGTGACACAGACTCATAGACTCTAGAACCTATTTCCATAATCTTCAGGCAATTTACCAGTCAGGCACTAATATCACTGCTAGAATTAGTGAGAAAAACTCTCTTCAGCGGGGCAAGATACATGTAGGTTTCCTGAATTTCATTCACAGGTCCTATATAACTAGAGTTCAGGAAAGGAAAATTTTTTAGTTCATTCTTTGCTATGAAGAAGCATAAAGCCAAGGGAAAGTAAGAGTACAGAAGGTGTTTTAAACACCAGTTCCCTGTTGGCCTGTTAACATTTCTTGTTTTTTCAAGCAACATTAAGAAACTGAATGCTAATACAGGCAAGAGCTTCAGGAGGCTTGCCTCTGTGCTCCGAGGTAAGATCAGACACACACATTGAGGTTCCTGCCTAAATTGTTTTTGAGAACATTAAATATGTGTTTTCACACAGCAACCTTAGGCTGAGGCCTTAATTATCCTTACAGCTATAAGAATTTTTCTAATACCTATCCTTAATATTCCTCGTTACCAATCAAGCAGATTTCTTGTTGCCTTACCCCTATAATACCACCACTCTAAATACAGCTTTAAACATAGCTGACTTTAAAATTTATCACGAAGCAAGTATCACAGGCAAAACCATTTTTCAAATGCATTCCCCAAGACAGTCAGTGATGGAAGTAAAGATGATTCAGATGTAGCATGTTGTTTAACAGAAGAAGATAATTCAGAAAATAAGGTGTTCTAAGACATTATCTGGACATTTTTCCTTCTCATTAGGCAAAACTTTTCCTAAGCTCCTGTTTCCTTGAGGAGATATAACAAATTGCCTCGATGAATATCTGATTTTTGTTGTTTGTTGCCTTTAATGTTTGGAAGAAAAAAAAATACAAAGATCCTGGAACATATTTTTGTACAGCCTTCACAGTGCATGTGTATGTTGTACTAAAATTCAGCTGCAGAACAAACTAAAAAGGAAAACCTCACCCATTGTCTTTCTCTGAATGGATTAAAAACTAATAGCCCACAAATAGAGAGCAAGAAAAAAAAAATTAGACATTAGCTCGAACTTTAGTTGTGGCCTTGCTTTTTTTTAATGGAGGCATTTTCAAATGAAGATTTCTAAACTGATGCCAAATTTCTGTTGCCCTGGTATTTGAAAAGCACAAATATCACAGAGCCAATGTACATTTCTAACAATAGTGGATCCAATTCCACACTTCGTGTAGATAATTTGAGAGTTCACCAGTAAGCATAACTCTTCTACAGCTATGAAGGAACAAGGAACATCTGTTCCAGGCCATAAATCTGTCATGTCACCAGTAAATCCCACCATGAAGACATTACTAGGATATTACTCCAAAAGCCACAGTTACAGATATAAAAACATTCTGTCCTGTGGAACAGCTGGTGTGCCACCTCAAGTTTGTCTAAAAGAAGACAGTATGCTAATGCATACTTACCTTTCTCATTCGGAGATCTTTACCCAACTTCATGTTTCAAGACAGGAACTCCTGTGAGAAGATTTCATATTGGGGCATCAATTACTATAAGGAGGACTTGGCTGTTTGTGCAGTAGGCTACACATATTCAACAGCCAGCCCACTGTTCCATTATCTTTTAATATTACCCTGTTTTAGAATCAGGTTGTGTTCTAAGACAAGTTATAGTAGTATACCTATTCCACTTTTGTGTTGAGAATATTAACCTCTCCTTTTTAGCTTGTTCTCTGAGTGATTTTTAATTCAATCTACCCATAAATTCTGAAGCTTGTATGAAAATGCATTCCAGAATCTTTACATAATTTTATCCCAAAAATTAAATACATGGTTTAGTAATTCGTTTTTTCAAGGAAGAACTGGTAGCAGAGTGGAAAAAGTATTTTCATTTGATTACTTTTTTCATGGTAATTCTTCCCTTTCATTTTGTTTAATCTCTTTATTACAGAGGAAAAATAACCCAATTAAAATATTTTCTACAACTGTCCATGAAGTTTTCCTCTGCTTAAGTGTTGTAGTGACACATTCTGAACTCCAAGATAGTCAGTTCCTATGAAAACACACAAAACCGAACCTTGGTAACATCATCTACACAGTCTCCCAAAAATGGGAATTTAGTCCTACATACAATGTCATGTTTCCTCAAGCTCATTTCCTCAAACCGGTAGGTTTACTCAATGTTTCAGGAAGAAATCTACATAAACCAGTCCAAGATCAGTACTGACTTTATGAAGCTGAATCAGTAGCTAAGTTAACCTTGGTGAAATTACATTTCACTCCAAGGAAGCATTTATGTGCTGTATAACTGCTCATCAGAGGTGACATCACTGGCATGGCCACTGGAAGCTGGAGCCATATTTGACGTAGTCAGAACAGCTTGTGCAGTACTCTGCCAAAGCTGCGGTTGATGCTACTCATGTATCCCATGAATATTTTTCTTGTAGTGTGCAGAATGCATGTGCTTGTAACTGCCATGAGACCTCTGTGATAACTGTTATAGTCAAGTTATTCTTCAGGCTACATAGGGTTATCTTTAATGGCTGAGCACAGTGCAAAGGGGAACAGGGGAATGAACAATCAGTATAGTAACAGTACTGACAAGAATCACTTTTAGCAAAGGCAGCAGAGCAAAGGCAGGTACTCACATACTGAGTAGTAAGGAACAGTAGGGGCAACAAAGCCCTTGGACACAGTAGAATACTTTTTCCAAAAAATATAAAAAGTGGTACTACCTCTGCAAAGGAGACTGATTTTGTTTGTAACCCTCATCTTGCCTCCAGCTAGTCAGTCCTTGCCCTTTCAGCAACAGACCCTCTTCCTCCCAGCCCGAAGAAGAGAAGAGTATTTCCATTTTAATAGTTGTGCTTAGTAGACTTCCAGGTAGAACATTCTGAAGCCTGTTTTCATTACGACCCCCATATTGAGTGACAGACTTATTCTGGGCTAACTGAATTGAGCAGAAACTATCCCCTCCTCTCTACTAGCTACACACATGTGCGCATGTGCATTCAAATACTGGCAAACACATATACGAACACACACACTTTCCATTAATGAAGATGTAAATCTGATTTAAGCTCTTTAGTGGTTTTCTCTCCACACTTTCATTTGTGTCATCTCAGGTATTACCTATACAGAATTTCTGAGTTTTATTTCTTTATTTGTAACTATTCTCAAAAAAAGACCTTCAGGATTATGAAATTATACCTTGATGACTAATATATATTATTTACATGAGTATCTATGTGGACAATTTATGACTATGTTATCCACAGTTTGTTAGATTAAGTACACTATTAGGTACTGCAGGTGTGAGCTCATGAATCTTCTCTGCGATTTTGGGTGGAGCAAAGAATAGGTTGGGTATTTTTGTGACTTCCATAATTTTGCATAAAGGAAAACGTCTATTTTCCTTTCCTGGAAAGAACAATTTTGTTGTTTTCAAAGATTATCCTTGAAGTAGAGTAAATCTTACCTGGGAAAGAAAATAAAAATCTGAATGGCTGGATTAGGTCAAAAAGAGAACTTCACAAGGCTGCATAGAGAAGACTGTTCCAATTTGTCTTGTTTTGTGTTGTCAGCCGTATGTCTTCCTTACAGAAAGAAGCAGACATTTTAAAAAGCACATTGACAGCAAAAGATATAATGCAATTGAAAGGAAGCTGGAGCACTAGGGCTGCTATCAGTTCAGTCTGTGATTAATAGAACAAAATATTCCAGTCTGACTTTTAACACCATGACTGTCATCAAGTCAAGCTTCCATGCCAACCTTTCCACTGAAATGACCATAAGTTACTGAAAGTATAGCTGCAAGGTACTCACTGGCCATCTTCCCAGTTACTTCTGCCATCTGTCTAAAATTCAACGTAATGGAAACATGAGACTAGGTAGAAAAGAGATCATTGTTCCATGCTTAGTCTTCATGTTATTAACCAAAGTCCTGCAAACTGTAGAAATTGTCCACATTAGAAAAATTCACAGTAAGAACACGTTTTAAGTCTAAACTTTTCTGAATTTAGTGATCATCCAGTCTGTGGTTTTGACCTGCATCTAGTCTAAATTTACATCCGTTTAATAATCATCACAAAAGCTAACTAAAGTTTTGTTTGTGCTAGTATCGACAACCATTCTACTAGAGCTGTTTAAGGAGCAAAATTCATTAGTTACTATATAAAGCAGCAAATAATGATTTGTTCTGTTTTGCAATGTAGCATCACTCATTGTTTGGAGTGTATCCACAGAAGGACAAAAAGATTTGCAAAGGTTCTGGAGAACAAGACTTATGAAGACCAGATGTGAGATCTGGTGCTATTTAGTTTGAAGAAACGGAGGCTGAGGGGAAAACTTCCTGCTCTCTACAACTACCTTGAAAGAGGTTGTAGAGAGGTGGATGTTGGTTTCATCTTTCAGATAACAAGTGATAGGAAAAGAGGTAGTAACCTCAAGTTGTACCAGAGGAAGTTTAGGTTAGTCATTGCAAAAATCTTTATTGAAAGGATCATTGAGCATTGGAACAGGTTGCCCCAGGGAGGTGGTTGAATAGACATCCCTGGAGGTGTTTAAAAGTTGTGTAGATGTGGTGCTCAAGGACATTGTTTAGCTGCCAACTTGGTAGAGAGGTTAATGGTTGTGCTTGATGATTTAAACATCTTTTGTAGCCTAAATTATTCTATTATTCTATGGCTATTTATGAAACCCCTACCAGCAATCAGGTGTCTCTACATATTCCAGATTTTCTGCTCATGTTATCATCAAGTAGTTACCAATTTATCAAAATTGAAACAAAATTTGAAAATTACTTTCTAGAATACATCAAATTTAGGAGAAAAAGTAACAGCGTGATCCTTACTTACGTTCAGAAATAAAGCATGATGAGAAGATATTTTCTCAGAAATTTGCAGTTTATTTCCAAATGAATGCATTTGTAAGATCACAACTATTGGCTAGAATGTGAGTGACCAGAGCAGAATGAATGAGGTCTTTTTTTTTTATATTAAAAATGAAAACAGGCAACCAATTTCTCAACCAATTGAAATGCTTCATATCCACTAGTACATTTCCCACAAAAAATTTAAGTGATACAACACTGGATTAGAAAAGCTTTGAACAGCAATCATACCTTCAGTCTAACTGCTGTTACCAGATTCTGTCACTATTATGGGACTTTTTTAGCTTTTCAGTATTTTGTCTAGTTTATCACTCTTTTCGGAGTTTTCATATCTCAGTATACTGACTAAGTCGCAGAAGTGTAGATGTGGGGCATAGACTGTGCAAAAGAAGTACAGACACAATGTATTCCCACAGAAATTAAAAACTATTTAATTAACTCTCTTCCCCTACAGCCATTTTACTAGAATATGCAATTTTTGACAGTGAATGAGCAGTACATTAAACCACCAGTAATGACATTCCCCGTAGACCCAGAAAGATAAAGGTAGCTAAGATGAGAGATATCACTTAAAATGAGGTAAAACTAAGAATGACATATTCTACACAATAAAATATTAATATGTAAATTATTAATATTTATTAATATGAAAATAAAATACTCACAAAAATCATCTAGCTCACAATCAATAGGCTTCAAGAAAGGAGAATTCAGAAATGCCACTCTCAGATTTACTTTCATACAAATTAAAAGGACATGTTTTTCTTTAACTTCTTTCATACAAGTCAGCTGTTCTATTTTATGACTAAAGTAGGTGTAGGTGATAGTCATCAAAGTATGTCCCGTTGTCATAATACCCAAAACCCTGGCTACAGTGCCAGCCACAAACCCAGAAGCTGATATTCATTATTCATCTATTTCTTTTTGCACCCTTTCCTCTAACTAGTAAAATGGGGGAAAAGATAAATTTGGCACCAATTTTCTCAACCCAAGGGCTTTGTAGTCTTTCTTGGTTCTGCCCAAGTTCTGGTTCACAGCGTAATTCATAGCCACATGGAAATGTAACAGTGGATAGAAGTCTGTGCACCCAGACGCCCACAAGGTAGTATAGTTCTCGTGACTGCCTGTCATAAGTTCATAAGTTCATAGTTCTTATGACTCCCCACTCAGTGCCCTTTAGCTGAGAGGCACTCATCATTACTTTTTACGGTATCTACTACATGCTGCTAGTGAAGTTTCCCGATGTAGAGTGTTCTCATGGATACTATTAAGCGTTAATTCTTCATGTCCATTTTTGTCAATGATGTTTGAGGGTGGAGGATGAAGTGGAATCCTGGGTTTTTTGGTAAGCACGGGCCAAACTGCCTCTTTCTCAGTCCTGTCTCTGAGTATCTAGAAGAACATGGATTTGGAACGACACGCATCTCACCTCTGTTCCAAATAGCCTTACGACTGTAGCCTTATGACTGTCATGAACAGTCTATGTAATGAAAACATAGCCTTGTGACTGTAATGAACAACAATTCAAATAGAAAAGGGACTAAAAGACTGTGCTAGTATTTATTCTTAGCAATCCAATTATTGGTTTTACTAAAGAATAAATAATAATGCATTAATTACACTTTAAATGGTGGTAGAATCTAGGAAAGCAAAGTAGTTATACGAAGAATACAAATGTGAAATACACAGATGTGAATGTAAAGATGTTTTATGTTTTGCTTACATAAAGGATAGAGCTTAAGCAGCTAAAAGAAATGTCACGTGCTTGAAAAGATCATCCACATTTTATAGATTCAAATGTTTACATCTGAGCAGAGTTCCTAGCTAGCTAGGCACTTCTTTCTTGTGCATTTGAATTATTAAAAGAGGTTCTCACACTCTTCAAGGCCCAACTCAGACAATGAAGGAAGCAAGAACCTTTTTGTTGACCTGGCCCTTTGTTAGGCAAATATTGTGAACATATCAAAAGCAAATACAATTCCTTTTTTAAGCTAGAAGTACCCTGGCTGATTCACTTACCTTGCAACTCCCACCATTGTCCAAATTACAATTTCTTAAGTAGCCAAAAAAAAAATAGAAAATTCAGTTGTCTTGAAAAATGTTCTCATATGTGTCTTGCTCTTTCTTTGTAAAGCATTTCTTACTCTTCAGAAAGACTTTTAAAACATAAAGTTTAGTTTTAATCTCATAGTATTCAGAGATTTTTTAACATCTGATTTTAACACATATTAACAGACCTAATGATTTTCTGAAATTATCCTGTGGATATTTAGATTTTAAATTGAGTCCTGTCTCATTACTTAGGTTGTTATTCTATACTTTTCATCAACCATATAAGTGTAGCTGTGTAAATAAGTATCCTTAGAGCACAATGCATTTTGTACTACATTTGTTTATTATGTATTTAGTCCAGATATCTTTTAGACTGATAACGATGTTGTAATAGTCCACATTTCTCTGGGTATTTTAATGAAGCATATTGATATTTCATGTCTTCTAAAGCCTTGAAGGCTGTTAAAGGATCATCTGAGTTTTCACACTGACGTACAGAATATGAGAATATGTTCAAATAACGTCTTATGGAATTAATGGTGACAGCAGACAAAAGTAAACTATTTTAGCTGAAAGTACAATGTGTTTGTATAATCTGTGTTTTGTTCTTTGGCTGATCATGGGTTAAGTATTTGCCAATTACACCTTGGTATCTCCTCTAGAAATTACAGCTGTGTATTAAATGAAAGGAGAAAATATAATTGTGAAACCACTTTTTTGTAGCAATTGGGGAAGGAGATAAATAACTGAACATAAATTGCTAGAGAGCACTGTTGTGTATGGCTACAATCACAGATTGAGCTGGAGTCTTAAAAGTGTTTCAAATCAAAAGAGATTATTCTCAATTTTAAAGAATTATCATTTAGCAGAGAGGTATGAGAGCGAATGTGCATCAGAAGTTACATGCCCACTGCATGGCATCACTATATAGCATCTCTATGCCCATTGATTTTGTGAGTAAAAACAAGCTTAGCTACAGAACCAGGATGTCATAAAGACTGAGGAACACACAAGGTCATATTTGGAATAGAAGCACGTGTCTTATTGGGCCGTTTTGTTCAAAACGTTTGCTATGGTAGCTAAATATTTCTCTTAAACTGTTCCTCCAGAACCAACTTAAGTGTCACACACACAATATACATTAAACCCAGTGACATACTGGAAAGCTTTTTTGCCCGGCTTTATTTATGTTGTGGGGTTTTTATCTTTGATTTCACTGAAGTTATGCATTAAAACTTCCAGAGACACTTCCAGAAACTGTCTTTTTTTTCCTTGAAATCCAACTGACATCACTTTATAGGTTATAAAATATCCAGGAAACCTTTGGAATATGTAAAACAGAGTGTCTTGTTAACTTTTATGTTACACTTTGATCTTTGTAGAATGAGGTCAAAACATTTGTTGTCAATTTCAGCGAGGAGGTGTGGATGACCACAACCGCTTGCCTTGTGTTAAGTCTAAAATTCAGTGATGCGATGTTGGCCAGCGAAAGTATAAAATTACAGGGTTATTGACTGTCGTGTTCTATGAAGGTGTGTTAGTTTTTTTATGAAACTAAATAGATTTCTTCTAGATCTATTTAGTGAGAACTGTGATTTTATGCCTTTCATAGCAGACATTTAATAAATTATCTACCTATTACTGCTGCAGAGTTGCCTAGAAAATCTTAAGGCTTCAAAGCCAGGGCAAATTAAAAAGAAAATTTTCCTTGTGCCTAAATATCTAGTTGCTGCTAAATTTAGAATTTGATTCAAGTTTCTGGTCTGCATACCTGCAACTCTTTTTGGATATACCTCTCTGACCAGGGAATAGAGGATTTGGTTTTCATTTCAGTGGGCATAGTTAGCAAGGATGAGATGTATTCTGTCAAGGGAGCTCTTGAAACTGGAGAATCTCCACTGCATTTGGAGATGCATTTGAGCCAGTCATGACTCCTGTAGGGTAAGATAAAGAGCTCATCATTTTTTTTTATGCCTTTCTGCAGATTGCTCCTACCAGCACTGTTCTGGACACTGCTTTGTGTTGTTCCATTTTTTAAAACGAGGTGCTGCCCTACAGAGGACATATTGAACTTTACTTCTGTTCATAGAAAGGAACAGGAAGATATTAAATACTTAGCAGAACTTAATTATACATCTCGGTTAAGTTGTGCTGCATTATTCGTAGCACTTGTCACACACATTTCTGAACACAGAATACATAGAAACACATTAAATTCTTCAAATGTAGACAAAAATCGGTGCCCTCTTTTTGACAGCTGTCCTGTTGACAGCAGTTGTTAAATGTGCATTTGTAACTTGGTCAAGTATAGACAGTTGAAATTTATAAGATTGTTATGTTAGTATTTTTCTAGTCTGTCTGCGTATCAGAAAACAATGAAGGTTAGAGTGGAAGCACGATGGAAAGAGAGTAATGTAGAAAGAGGAGTTTGAAACAATCAGGCAAAGAGACGACGCAATCAAGAAGAGCATTTAGAAGTAAAGCTAGGGAAGGACATGGATAAAACGTAGAGAAAAGAAAAATTTATTACAAGGTGAGGGAAGATGACAGCTTATGCAAAGGACCTAGGGTTTTCTCTTGTGTTCATGGGCCCAAAATTCTCTTGCCAGTTTTGATTGTCATCGATAAAACTGCTTCCTCACAATTGCCGTATGTATCTGGAAGTTAGCCACACTTTGTGTTTAACCACAGTACATGCTTTGGAAATTTCATTTAAATGTCAAAACTGTCTGTTTTAATTGAATTGGGTTCTATTTAACTGTTTGCTTTTAGCTAAGTCTACTTCCAGCACTAAAATAGCTGCTGATTTTTCTAACTTTTAACCCTTTCTTCTCCATATCTAGCTTTCTCCATTTTCAGAATGCTTTCCTTAATGGGCTCATAAGAATAAAAGGTGGGGAGAAGTGAGACTGAAATTTTGCAGAATGCCCTGAATTGGCCTGAATTCTGTTTTTAATGTTTACTAATGGCATAGCATTGAATTGTTATGTGTAGTAGGACAGTGGTCCACAAAACACTACTTCCAGTCTTCCTTCTTGACCATCTAACTCTGCAGTTTGTGTTTACAAGATGATCTAATTCATAATTAGACCCATTTCTCTCAGCCTTTAGTCTTGTACCCTTTTTAGGTTTTCTTAGAGCCTCATGGAAGACAGACAGAAGTGGATAGCTTGCGTTTTTACTGATCTAACCACTATATCCATCAGTTTACTAGAAAAGCCCCCCAGAATCCTTTAAATGATCTTGTCATACTAATACAATATTTTAAAACTATGTCAAATAGTTTGAGACTAAAATGAGTTCATTAGCCCTTCTTCATCAGCCATTAAGTTGTCTGTGTGCATCTCAGTGGAAGAATTTTCAAATCCTTATCTATTAATAACTGGAAAAACAGCTGGTGCCAAAGTTATCCCATATGGCAGATCCATGTAGTGACAGAAGTGCTCATGGTGGTATAACAATGAACAAAAAATGAAAAGAATAATTGGTCATATATAGTGTAGCAGAAAGGCTTTAAGAGATCACCACTCGTGTGGATCACAATAACAGTTGTGACCCAGCTGTTCAAGAGCAAGCTATCTCATTTATGCTTGTCAGTATGCATGACTGAAGTTTGGAGTAATACCAGTTGAGCAGGAAGGTTTGACTAACTTCTTGTCTTCAGAATAACCTGAATCATCATTGTTCCTCTTTGATTTTGCATATTACATGGTTCTGAACAACTTAGGAATGATGAGAAATACAACATACAGCCCCGATTTTACTTCTTAAATTTTTATTACTTTTCCACTATGAATTTCTTGCTTCAATCTGTGTCTTGCCTTTTTTAGCATCTAACTCTCATTCCTGCTGTTTTCAGTATTCTCGATCAGCTATGCTTCTGCTGTTTCGTGCCTCCCTTTGCATCCTTTTCAGTTTTTTGCTGTTTCTTTCAACCTGTGGTATAAAATGAACTACAAGTACTTCAATATGAAGTATCTTTAAAGTACACAGATGCCGTAAAGTACTTAGATGCTGTATCTGGTATTTCTTCTCTCATTGTCTCTAAACCCCATCAAACTCTGACCAAAAACTGGTTAATGCCTCAAACATTGTGATGTGGGGAGAGAAGAAGGGGGGAAACAGAACAGTTTTGCAGCTTCAGAAATTAAGCTGACATACAGCTGGCAGGGGTATGTGCTCTGCAGTGGGTGCAGAGCAAGATATGATAGTCCACAGGCCTCATCACCGGTTTTGTTAATGCCCATCAAGAAAATTATGTTTTTCTGCATACTGTACCAAAAGTAATAAGATCGTGATCTCTGACTCAAGGGATGAAGGAGACTAATGCTGCACTTTCCCTTCTCCTGCATGCACACACACAGTTGCCTAGGCAGTTGCCATCTTCCCTCCAAGTTGCTGGAGACACTGGGGATCCATAGGGATGACGAACTAGGAGAAAACAGACTGAACAAGATGTCACCGGATCCAGGGTGGTGATCTCATGCTTCCTCTCCTCCCCCTCCCCCTCCCCCTTCTCTTTTAACTTTAAGAGCACATCTTATATTAACTTTACTAAAATAGGGGGGTTTTGTGTGGACTTATGGTTTGTCTCCTTATTTAGTACCAAGTGAATCCATGAACCTGAGCCACACATTTTTCTTTCTCTGATTGATCAATATGTCACAAACGCCTACTATCTGTAGTTCTACCCTTACCTGCTACATATTCTTTATCAGAACTTTTTTCCAGTTAAATTCTAGAGGAATTTTTCTTATTTCCTTGACATATCAAGTATCTGCTAGTCCCATGCCTCCATCCTTCTGCCCTTTCTGTGTGTAGCTCTTTAGTATGAATTAAATCAACCTTTTATAGGTCTACACAATTTTCTTCCTCTTCTTTTTCCACAGGTGTCTTCACTGCCAGTCTTCCCTTCTCATTTCTTGTCTGACCTCATGCACAAGCACACTAACTGTACTCTCTCTCCATTCACAGTCTTCCTCTTTGACTTCAAAGTGAAAAAAGCTCAGGCAGTCTTTCTGATACTCCCACAATATATGCTTTCATCACCTCAGGCATAGCATCAGGAAAACAGATCTCACATTCACAGCTATTGTCTAGTTTTTCTTTCTTAGTGCTTCTGTAACACAATGTATGACTCAGATAATCATTCCAAACAATTACTAAGAATAGGAATATTATTAATTTCTCACTTGCATGGTATAGGTGAATGTGAAAATCATATGCTCTTTGCAGATCTGAATTAATTATTCCAGCTTCTTGTTCATGCTGTCTTTACCAAAATCCCGTCTTAAATGTAGCTACAGGAGATGTCTTCTTGAGCACTATTTTCTGCTTTCTTTTTTATCCAGCGTGGTCTTTGGCTTTAAAGTTTTATCCTTCAGTTATTTCTCTTTATAATTTCACCAGCAGTTGGTAGTTACACAGAAGGGAGCAATGCTGTACTTTTATCCTCATGATAGTTTTCTTAATTTCCCTCTGTAGAATTGTCTTCTAATGTACATCTTGCACATCACTTGCTGTTACCTGTGCCATACATCTCTGAAATCAAATTATCATGTCACACCAATTTTATCTTTATGCACCTCATATTATTTAGATGGTATACGCTTGTCAGTTAGCTTCTTTTCATAAGTTAACAATATGATTATTTCCTTTAGGAACCTCCATGTAAAAATTTGAAACCACTGAGTTCAGAACCTTCCCCTAAAATGTAAAAGTAGCAGTATTCCATTTACACATATTTAAACTTCTGCTAATGGAACTTCAGAAGAGAGAAAATTTCTCCAAGGAGGTAATGAAGGAACCGAGACTGTATTACACTGTAATGCCAACACAGGCGTACATTGTTCAGTACCCATTTCAGATGGGCATATCATTTTTAGACTATCAACCTTTTATTGAAGCAAGTTTTTAAAAATTTTCTCTACAGATTTTTTTGGGTTTATTTTCAAGTGTTTCAGCTCAATTCTGTAACTGTGAGCTGATGAGCTCGTAACTATGAGCAGATTTTTCAGTAAAAACCGTGAGTGCTATTTGACAGTATACCCTTTAGTTTAAGAACAGACAAGTCATCATTTTCTTCTGAATTTCCTTTCCTGATCGGTAGTCATTATTTTTACTTTCTAGCTTAAATGTCTTTACTTTTTACACAAATTAACTTCTATTTCTTTTAGTATTTCTCATAAATTTGTATCAGGTTTTTTTCACCTTTTCATTCAAGTTGCTACATTCAGTCCTAGGGTGTTCTCCAGTTGTACCATCTAGCTATTCAGTGCACTTCAGGGTAAAACATTTCCCATCTGTTGAGTTGTGAATAATGCACTACTCAACATTTTTGTCTAGCAGTCTATGCTTTTCTAAAAACCTCATAGTAGTAGCATTCGTGTTCTCTTAAAACTACTGTCCCTTAAAACTATCAATACGTGTGGCCCCTTCATTTTTAAGTGTCAGAGCTCTACTTCTTGGCTTGTTTTACCAAAGATAGATTAAAAATAGATCTACTAAAATCTGTAGCTTTATTTACACATTTAAATATTTTATATTATGTGTACTTTGGAACATCCCCTTCCCAAGCAGTCTTCGGTCACCTGTGCTTTAGAACGCAGAGATAAATAAATCTGCATACATTTTCTTCTCTTGACGTTATTTCTTCACCTTTTAGCTTCTTACTCTTCTAGTATGAACCGCACTGAACAGACCACAAAGAGAAAAATTCATGAATTCTCTCAGCTGTATGCAGCAGCTTTTTGGGATGCAGCAGGGAATTCTCACACTCTTCCATATCCCTCTGCTATCCCTTTGACAGTTCACCGTAAGTGAGGATTAATGCTCAGCAAGTGACTTCTTGATACTCACAGTGGTGCGGGTCCCTTTAATCTCCCAGTTTTATAGTGAGATGTGAGCGTCTAGACTTTCTTATTAACCTGAAGCAATGGTTTGAAGCTTCATTGTCTGTACAATCTGGTCTCTTTTTTCTCTATGTTCTCACGAGTATGCCTAACTCTTTATCTTACAGCTTTTCCTCCCTTTCTTTTGTGCATTAAAATGTAGATGAACATCACATACATATTTTAGTACAAGATAGTTCCTGCATTCGGCTCCCATAAATGAAGACTATTTTGTCCATCAGTTCTAAATTCTTTCTGTAGAGATTCAGTAACACCTTATTAAAACTACTTAGAGCAGCTAAGTTCCTGCTTCCACACACTATACTTATGTATGGTTTTGCATATTTATTTTGTCATAGTGATAGCTTCCTCTCTGCTTTACTTAGTTTTTCCATTTTAAAATCTTTGCAATTCAAGAGGGAAAGAAATTACATTATACCAGGAATTAAACTGAATGTGTGTCTTTGCCAGGGGTACAGCATTTCAAAATGGAAAATCTCTTTGGAAATACCCTGCCTTCTAGTTTCTTACAGAGTCATTCACATTCCTAAGAAAAACATACACATTTATTGTCAATTCAGATACCTTCAAGTATCTAAGACATCTTTGGTACATCTTAGATAAAGTAGTATTACATAGGTATGTAGTATGGCACAGGACTACCAGGTTCTCCCCATCTGTCTGGAGCTGCAGCACAAGTCCAGATGGTGTACAGTGGTATATGGTACTAGAAACCATGTACAGACAAGCTGCTCCTGGAAGATACACACCACTTTAAGATGAGAAGCTTCTGTCCTTTCCAGAGTGCTTTCTGTGCCCACCTGACAGAGTTGCACAGTTTAGCAAGAATAGACTTTTTCATGGCAAACACTGAGAATAGAGACTGACTGTAGATGAGGTTGATGTTGCACGTAAAGTATACTTCCTGCTAAGTACGCCTTTTGTGGGTTTCTTGCCATAACTGTGAGATCTACGAGTATTCACTGATTCAACCACGGTGTTCTTTTAAGGCATGCCACCACTGTTCTATCTCTAAAGCTGCATGAGTGTATTTTTCATCATTTATGTTTCTTTGTCACGAATCTTTTCAGGTCACCAGATTCTGGCTGCCATACATAACATCTAGAGTAAATTATACATTTGTTTATGGTTTGGTACTGTGAAATAAATTAATTGTGACAAAGGCACGAATACATATGTTGTGCAGAATTACCACAGAGTAAGTGACCGTGCGGGTGTCTGTTAGTTGGTATAGGCAGAATTACAAGACTGTTTATACCTAGAATAAAATTTTAGAATGTTGATGTGAAGTTTGATTTATCTCTGATGAAAACCTGACTATGTACAGAATTTCTTGTTTGCTGTTTCTTTTAGTATTAGACTAGTCTGCTGTTTCTGAAAAGCATCCAAAAGGTATTACAAGTTACTTATTACTATTACTAATTATTACTATTACTAATTGTTACTATTGCAAGTTACTTGTTACTTATTTACAAGAATATAACTTACTATTTTGAACTAGGAAATATGTAGTCAAACATAGCTGTCCACACTTCCTACATTTTTTGAGTGGGACACAGTTTTTGCATGCCTGGATAACCACTGGTCACGCACTTTATTTAATGTTCTTTCATTTCATATTAATCTTCTCCATTTCCCTTAAAACTGTAGTTATTTAAAAAAAAAAAAAAGCCACAGGAGATCTTCCTATCAGCCATCACATTACTTTATTGCAATTATTTTTTAATCAGACCCTAACACCAGACTTAGGAGAATAGCTGTATTTTTCTGTGTCATGTGATGCATGACTGTAGATTCAGAGCAGTAGGAACCTTTTATTCCAACACGTGGTCAACCTGCAATTAATGCAGGCGTAAGTGGAGGATTAGGCTGTTAATATCAGAAATAAACATAAACAGAACCAATGCAGAGATTAAGCAAAGTCAAAAATATAAATCCTCAAAACAGATTAGATGACTTAGAAATTCTCCTACAGTAATTATAAACTGGGTCTTTCCAGTCGTATACATCAATCTTCCTTTTTTAGCTCGTCTCCTTTCCCAGCTGCAAGTTAATTGTCTTTTTCTTTTCACAGGAATCTAGATGGACCTTAGGAGTAAGATAAATGTTGAAATATTTTATATCTTCTGTATCTGAAAATGCAAGTCAATATTTTCTTAAGACTTGTCCCAGAAATTAGGTCAGATACTTTAATTATTGAAAGGCAGTATCACTTAATATTCATCCTTAATGTTCATTCTAACTTTCAAATTATATAGCTTTGAGAAAACTGTAATTAGGGACTTCCAACATGCATGCTTCTAAGAGTATGACAGAATTAGCAAATGAATAAAGTGCTGAACAATCCTGTGTATGTTTATGTTATACAGAGAGCTCTGCTGAAATTTTCTGTGCAGGTATACTTATTAGATCGCTGTTCAGGGACTGGGAAGATAAAGCTAGCAGAATGAGTATTATGAAAATTACTTATTTGGTATTGTGGGATATTTCCCATTTTGCAACTGAAATCTAGAGTTCTTGAAAGATATTCAAGACTAACCGCAGCATGTTGGCATAGTGGTAATAGGATAGGCAGAATAAAGTACAGAATAAAGTTCTTCTGCAAGTACACATAGCACAGACTCAAAGCCCCACTGGAGGCGAATTAAAGGGAATAACAATTTTTAAAACCATATAGCCTACATATGTAACTTATGGTCATAAATATCAGAAGGAACTTCTGCACAATGAGGGTAATGGAGAATTGGAACAGTCTGCCCAGGGGGTTGTGGAGTCTCCTTCTCTGGAGATGTTTAAAACCCACCTGGATATGTTCCTTTGTGACTTGGTCTAGGTGACCCTGCTGTGGCAGGGGGATTGGACTAGATGCTCTCTCGAGGTCCCTTCCAATCCCTAATGATTCTATGATTCTGTGATTAAAGAAACACTCTATGATATGCGGATAACACCTAACTATTCAAGCTCTCCCTATCCCAGCTCTTGGTGTTACCAAGTTGCCATGTTGGACTTGTACTACTTCAAGATTTCTGGACAGAAGTTTGCGTCAGTTTTAAGCTGTGGGTTTTTATTCCTCCTTTCTGAGTGACAGAAGTAGTCATGAGCATATGTAGAAACATAAGACAGAGCTTGAAAAAATATATGACAAAATGTGAAAGTGAAGTTTGAACATTAATTTGGGCAAGTTCTGCTTGAGAAGTAGAGGGCAAGGAAGAGAGACAACTTTGCATAATTTTGAAGGCATGTCATGTTCCAGATAGCATACCAATCATGAAGAGGATCCAGCCTACAGGGCAACTCTGGGCTGTTTTCATGAATTTCCAGAAAACTGCCTTCAGTCCGGAGTGGAAAATCACACAATATATATTATATTTAATCACGTATTTTGAGAAGATGCAAATCACAAAAAAATTTCCCTTATGTTACCCTAACATAAAAAATATTTTGGAAACATTTGTGGGAGTTTTAGTAAGTTAGATTGTTAGCTGAAAAATGGCTGTTAGACACATAGACTGAAATAATTTCAGAATAATTTTATCTATTATCGAACCATTTTTTCATATAACATAAAATTTTACAACAGAACTGGAAACAATAAATTTGTCTTGAAAACAAGGTTAGCTTTTCAGGGTCTAGCCTGAGCTGGAGCAATGGGTGAGTAACGGCAACAAGTATTTTAGGACTGGGATTAATCTTAAAAATGATGATAGGTTATACGGTGTCATCTTCAAGATATACAGTTTTGGTAGAAAGATTATTCCTAAGGTTCATTCAATAGCCCATGTGAAAACATTGCAAACATTTTCGTATATATATATATATATATCTGCTATCACTGGGGCAACATAGTGAGGTCAACGTTACGGGCCACGCTGTGGTCAAAAATGTAATTTCCGCTGAGATTTAACAGGAAGGTAGCTACTGCGTCCAGCAATCACACCGTAAAAAGTAAAAAGCTTTTCTGAGAGAGAAGACATTGCCTAAGCCTGTACAGTAAGAAGATGGGTCTAGTCATGTGAGTGGACAGCAATCTGCTTCAGTGTGTCTCTCAATCTGAGAAGTTCTAAGCAGAATGGAGCAAAATAGCAGAGGCAGGTGGAAAATATGAGTGAGACATTTGGAACAGAAAGAATGAGAATCAGGAAGAAAACAGGTTTATATGCAAATATCAATTTTGGAAAATTTTCTGCCAGCAGAAATATCTTGCTAGAAAATTGTTTTCTGTATCGCAATACCAGATGTATGTAATTGTAGTCTGAAAAAAAAAAAGGCATTGGCTAACGTCACCCCCAGATGTTTTTTGTTTTAAGGTTAAAAAAAAAGTAGGGATGCTCCAACCATACTGCCAATGTTAGTTCATTTACATTGTTGAGCTGTTTCTTTTTAATCTGGAAATTATTACCTGAAATGCTACTTGATTTAAATTTCAAATTCAGAGTCCACTATAAATTTTGTTGTGGTGAACAGATGTTTTTGTGAGCCTTACTTAGCTGTAGAACACCTTTAAAAGAAAAATATGCCAACGGAAAGACGGAAAGTCAAAACTAAAACTCCATAGGACATGCAAAGGGTCTAAGTCTTTCAAAAGTATTGGCATTAATTCCTTGTTCTTTGTTCCTTTTGCCACATGAACCACAGAATACTTCTGGTTGCTTTAGAAGTTTATCTCCACTTGGGATAGTTTCTAGACTCAGAGGTGAAGTAGAATAGCAGCATGTGTGTGGTTTTACTTGTGCAATAAATTTATTCACATCTGTGTAGACAGTGTCTTGCTCAAGCATAAAAAGACTTGTACCTGGTAAGAAGTCACCACTGTCATATTTTAACTTACTTAAGTGTCCAATAGCAGTTAGCAATGGTCATAACAATTCCAAAAAAGAAATCAGCAAATTGTCAGTATCACACTTTTGAGAGACACATAGCTCCTTATTTTGTCGAATGAGGAGTCAAAAACAGGGAATGTGAGAGAATTTATCTAAAACCGTTAGCTCTAACTTTGTAATTTAAAAACAAGCCACTAGCTACCTGCATTTGTATCCAAATTCTGCCCCAGATTTTGTTGTGTTCCTAAGTATCTCCATAAATTACTTAGGGTTTGTAGTGGTGAGCAGCAGATTACAATCATGTCTTCAGAGCTGAATTCATTCACTTGGCTTTAGATACCACAATTCTTAAAGCCACAAATGGTTTCACAATTTGAGCTGAAGTATAATATTTTTTTCCTACCTCACAGCGAAACATAGGCTTGGAATGACTGCTCGTGTCAAAGTCCATCAGGCCACAAAAACACTATTATCAATATTTTTGTATGCTGATATATACTTGGGGCCCCAGCACTCTTCATTTAAGGAAAAAAACCAGTCTCTGCCGCTTTCTTGAGCACTGATTCATGACTCCCTTGCTCACATCATAGCCTGCTTTATAGCTTAGCAGACTGATGCTCAAAGTGTGCAGCATTATCAGCACTCTCCCGCCTTTGTCCTTTCATGTAAGGCAGAAAAAGAGCACCAGGAATGTAGAGGGCTTTGTGAAGGAAAAATGGAAGGAACAAAGAGATATTTTTCTCAGACCTAGTAATATATTTGCTAGGCAAAGAAGATCTGTGGTATGTAGCACTCTCATTCCATCTGGAAGATTTCTGAGAAAAAGCTGGATTTAGTTTGGGACAAGAATATTCCTACATATGAAGCATCTCCACAATAGTCTCCTCCTAATGGATAGCGTTCAAGTATTTCTTAGCAAAAATTCCTTTTAGATTCTGCTCAGTCTAAATCAACATATGCATTTGAGTAGTGTGTCAGATGAAAGTCACTAGTCAAAAAGGCCTGCTCTTGTTCCTACTTCAGTGTAAGCAGAGCTCACACTCTAATTTAGCAGAGTTCATGATACAAATTCCAATGTCTTCTATGGCTTAAAACTGTTCCCTGCAAATTCTGAGCAAAAACATCTTGTTTCATATGTTAACGTGTTCTCATGTGCTTTTATCCTAAAAATGTAAGCTTTCTTACGTTAAGCAGGATGACCATGAGAGGACAAGGGGCAGTGGATGCAAGCTGGAACATAGGAAGTTCCACATCAATGTGAGAAGGAACTTCTTCACAGTGAGGGTGACGGAGCACTGGAACAGGCTGCCCAGGGGACTTGTGGACTCCTTCACTGGAGATGTTTAAAACCCACCTGGATGTGTTCCTGTGTGACTTGGTCTAGGTGATCATGCTGTGGCAGGGGGAATTCAACTAGATGATCTTTCGAGGTCCCCTCCAATCTCTAAGGATTCTATGATTCTGTGATTCTTATATTCATATCAAGATGTTTGCTTATTACTGCTGGAATAAATATAGCATTCCCTTTATTCTTATTCTGAAATGCGGCACCATAACCACTCTATTTTTTTGTCCTACTGTAGCTTGATTCCTTGCATATTGCATTTTTATCCTATTGAGTTTGTATGGGAATCAAATTCCAAAAGTAATTTAATTCTAACTTTATTACCAACAGTTACATTGGTCTTTAGACACTGTGAAGGATGCACAAGGATGCTAACAATGAGGCGTGGGTCCATTTACTCTGATAGCATCTCACTGTGATCTGAATCATCCTTTAGATCTCATTTACCACCCATTTATCAGCCATTCTCCCCCCTGGGGGCAGAGGACAATGTGGAGGCAATAAAAAGCAGTAATGGAAAGAAGGTAGGGTTACTTCTGTCAGTGACATTGGCTGACAATATTATTATAACTATAACACCCTGACACTTTTATTAATATGATTACTGTTAATTAGGATCATATTGCAGAGTAATGTCCCCGACAAATGATTTAACAAGACCTGTTGCTAGGATCTGAAGAAGTGTAGCAACAGCACCACTGCCCATTGAAGATTTCTACAGTTTCAGTCCTGTATCCTATTGTGAAGCTACTCTTCTCGATAAAGAGTCAGTGAAGAAAACAAAGCCTCGTGATTCAGGTATGTGTATTCATGCTGTCTGGCTACCTACAGTAAGGAATTGTCACTCCATTATTCTATGTATATAGCTCATTTAATTCCTTCTTTTTTCCTTCTGAACACCTAATACTTTTTATGCTCCTTCTTCGCGGCTTTCTGATCTATCACAACTCTTCTAAATAAGCAGTGGTCCAAAACAATAGATAACATACATGATACAGAGAGCTCAGTATTTATGTGTCTTTGGTGTCAGAGCATATCATTTTTCTATTAAGATGCAGTGAAACCAGCAACTTTTCATTTAAATTTAAGTCCTGGATCACTTTTTTAATCAAACTGGAATCGTGGAGAAAAAAACAGATCTTTGCTTAAAGTCTGATGTCCCTGAACTATAACATCCCATCATCTCTTTATTTCTGATTTTAGCAAATATTTCAGACAGGATTATATTTTCAATTGGTTGCTGGGAGTGATTCTTGGCTTTAGGTTGAAAATCAGAAATTATTCCTCATTTACAAGAAAGTCCTGTAATTATTCAAATAGACATTTTTTTATGTTGCTGAATAATGGGACACTGAGACACAAATTTGCCCATGTTCAGTATGTCACAGTTGGCATTTTTCATTAGGGTTGTACATTACTCTGACAGCAAATGCTGCCATAAACCCGTGTGTACAACTAGCTTAGCTGTACCACGCGCTTACATATGACTGCTCTGGAACATCTACCCAAGGAACTGCCTTACCTGTAACAGAAACCTTGAGCATTACTTCTCCCTTTCTACACTGAAACCACTCCATACTTCCACTGTTCTTTTACATGCTGTCTTTACTGAGAAATAATCTCATTACAAGTAGAGCTCGCACAGGTTTGGGGTTTTTAGCACAATCTTCATGCTTTGTCTCTGTGAAAAAGGCACAGATCCTCCCTTATTCTCACCACAATGCCCGTAGAACTGCAGAGCAGCTAGTAAAACCTAATGAGCTGGTGGGAGTTTAAAACAAAATTCTCTGCTCATATAAGGCCTTAATCAGCATGTCAGACATGTCAGGAGTTGTGTCTGTGTAGACGTCTTTCTACAGTCCTTCACCATGCAAGGAAATTTCTTTTCTCATGCAAATATTCCCCAAAGCCTCTTCAGTTTGCCAGAGGAGTAATAATCATTCAGGACTGGTTTTGGTTCTCCTTATAGAAATCATGGTGCCTAACATAAACTCCTGCTGCTTCAATGAGCAAAAGTTGCACTTTTCGAAAGATCACAAGCCAGTTCTGCAAACATTTCAGCCCTAAGAAAGGTTGTACTCATACATGTTCATTAACAGCTATCAATTTTACTCCGCCTTCACATTAAAAGCTCAAAACACAAATCCAAACTTTAAATGCAAAAATCTTTATACATGTGCATAGAGCTCTGAAAACTGTTTAAAGCTAGAAAAACAATCTAACTTCATTCAAGCACATGACAATGATATGAAACAAACCATAAATAGTGAAAAAGAACCTGCAAGTGTATCAAATAGGAAATTCTGGCCACTTGCAGTGTCATAAAATACAGTTAGCCAGATGATGGAATCATTAAATGTTGGGGTTTAGGGAAGGAAATATAAAATTTTATTTTTTTTAATCCAGGTTTAAAAATTTTATTTTTTTATATAAATATTTAGTAAAAGAGCTTTTGGAAAAAGCTGGACCTATCCTCCTCTCAGTGATTTAGGTAGAGTAGCTGAAACTGAATTCAAAAGAAAAAGGAGGGGGGAGCTATTTTTTAATCACAAGTTAGAATTTAATCCTGATCATTCTGATGACGAGTGTTTGCAGCAAATTTCAATAGTACTTGTGTTTTGTTCAAAACTTACTGTCTTTTGAACTAAAATTTAGACTCACAACTAAGTGATCATGTATTGCTTGTAAAATACCAAGTCATTGAAACCACCAACTTGATATTGAAAAATAACTTCAAGGTTTGTTGAAGGACTAGCACCTTTGAGTGCAAACTGTCTTTGAGTTCATATAAATTTACTTAAGTCAACTCATCATTCTGCTGTAGAAACATGACTGACATCTTTGCACTATGGCTTGCACACCTAGCACTCTGAAGCAATGGATGCACGTTAAGGTTTTGTGTTTAAGGGGCTCCACACTAATTTTATTCATGACTGAAATACACCCTCTTAGGCCTTACAATGCTATCTCAAATCACTATGTGGGTATTTTATGCCTAATTATGAATTAATTGCATACAAGCACATAGATCAACTCATCTGCACAGCAATTAGAAGTTTAGAGTGAGGAGTATTTGTTTTAGTGCAACCTGCAGTGTTAATCTGCGGTGGTATCAGCTGAGATAGGCTGTACATAAGGACACTTTTCTTGTTATCTGTAACTTGTTTCAAATAATAACAAAGCATTTTGAACACTTATTTGAAAATCACTAGATATTGGAAGATACAGTATTTTGCCCAAGGGCAAAAAAACAAGATGTGCAAAAAATTCTTGTCCATAATAATTATATGTTTGTTTAATGAATATACAATTACGGTAGCTGAGATCTTCTTATTTCTGCTGTTCTCAAATTCACATCCAAAAAAAATTCTCAGGCATCAGTTCAGGGCTTTTTCTGTTTTTCAGACTAATACATTTTAATGCTTTTTTTCATATATGTTGAGACTAGATTAGATATTATCTAATGTTTTCTAAATTGGAGTGTAGGAAATGGTTCACACTGTGTAACTCACAGTACTAAACTAGAGTGGTCCTGTAGAACAAAAAACACTGATCAACAGCAGTAGTGAGGGACTAGAGGAATTCCTCTATGCTACAGATAATTTCTTTTCAGTACCAAGACCTACTTCTTAACATAAATTTTAATTTTCTACCAAATACACTATACAAAAATAATCTTAGTTATGTAGCTTCCTTTACAACCCGATGACAGCTTTCTGAAGAAGGTTGAAACACTCTGGCCACCTAGAGCCACAAAATCTTTAAGGACCAAATTTGAAACCCTGATGAGAAAAGCTTCTTTCTCAGTCAAAACATGGAGCTGTCACATGGGAGCCAGACTGATCATTTTTCTGTCTGTGTTGCTGTAAAAAGCACCTTTGATGAAATCACTCACGCATGTGCAAGAAAGATAAGTATGTGGAGTGAAGAACAGAGAGAATGTCAGGATCACTGCTTGCTAGTCTTGCCTCAGATTTTTGAATCACTCAGCACTGCAACACTACAAACCCTGATGGTTACCTCCTCCTGTTCCATGTGATATCTGCTTCAGACATTTTTCAGTCCATATACACAGAAAAAGCCAGACGAGTACAGAGCAAAGGAAAATGGTTCTTGCTTTGTGATTTGCAATGGAATAATAAGAACATTTAGCTAAGCAAGGAGAGACCAGGGCTTAAGTGGCTTTTGATGAAGAAAGCTGTCAAAACAACAGGAAAAGAGGTGACTAGAAAAATTTTGCAATTCAAAATTTAGGAATGGTATTAGAAAGCTTAGAAGACAGTAGCTGAAATACCTGCTTTGACACTGTGAAAGGTAATTGCTTTTGTTTTTACAGAAAATAAATGCTGGGGATCACTTCTCGTTCACATTTATTGTATGAAAATTTCAAGCACTTTTTGAAGAATAAAACTAGTCTTTTTCTGAGGAAATATTCCATTATTTTAAAACAACAAAGGATTTAAGTAAATGTAGTTACATTTCAGTAGGTTTTAGCAGTATTCTTTGGATTTTGCAAAGCAAATACATGATAATTAAGGAATTTGATGAGTTCTACTTTTCTCAGTGTCTATAAAATTACCAAAAAATCAGTGAGAAACTATGATGTACATAAGCACATACAGGATATAACTTTCTGTTTCAATTCAAACCAGGATTTTTTAAAACCATTTATAACTTTCATTTATAACTATCATTTCTAAAGTAAGTAAAAATACATGTATAATTTCAAAACATTAAAATATTTTGAAAAACACCCTCAAGATGAAAATTTGCCAGGTCAATTCTCATAAGGTTCCCTCAACTCCCACTGAAATCAAAGGGGCACATACTTAAACACTTTCCAGGAGAGAGAGAGATTTTCTTAAATCAGACAGGAAAATAAATTAATTTTGGTCTACTTCCCAGTATTCCTCTAGAGTTACAATTTTTAATGTTTTCCTTCTGGCTATAGTCTGGGTGAGATGTTGTGCCTGTAGTTTTTGAGCTATAGGGTTTTGTAGCCAGCAAAGTGTATTTGTGCTTGGTACAGCCTCCTTCTTTGCCACATTGGTTCTAAAGAAATAAAAAAAGAGCTGTGCCACAAGGCTAGAACGAACGTTTTCAAGACAGCATGTGTGTATGGATGCATGTAAATGACCCTGTAAGAGAAGAGTACAAAGTTTGTCTAAAAGTATATTTTTTTTTAACTCTGGTAAGATGGTAAATCTAACTCATTAACAAAAAACACATTGAATGAATGATGCAGGAGCAGTACTATTACCTTGCTGGAAGAACAAAACAATTTGATTTGTGTTTCTCTGCATTGTTTGGATAACCTAGAATTAGCAGAATTAAGTACCGTAATTACCTGTTAATTAACAGCTCTACTTTTAATCACTGTGGGAATGGCACTACAGAAGCAAAACTGATCTATAATTTTGTTCATAGTTCTGCAGTTATTGTCACTAAATATTAATAATATAGGTGAACTCCAGGTGTATGCTGGCTCCTTCTCTAAATCCAGAAAAGAGAAAGTTATGAAGTTGGCTCTAACTTATTTTCCTTCCCACCTGCCAACAACAGCTAGACAAGGACAGCTTTCCCAATAATAATAATAAGCCATTTTCTGCTGAGGGTGGTTCATGGCAGGACTCTGCAGGTCACTGTCGTTATTGTTGTTACCCAGAGAGATTACCATTCTGAAAGTTTTTTCCAGTGTTTGGATTAAGGTCAAGTTTCATTAGAATGTTTTAATACTTTATAAAAAAGTAATCAAATACTCTGATTTTTCAAAACTCTCTGCAAATTTTTCTTTGAAATGGATCTTCCTGACACTCGTTTAGAAAGGAAGTGCTGCTTAAAGAAGAGCTGGTGGGGGACATCAGAAATCCCCATAAAGCATCCCATCAGCTAATCCACATGAGTGGAATTAAATACTCAATACAGATGTTTGTGGGTGAACATGTAGCAGGAGAAAATAGTAGCAAGAACAGATACAGTACACAAATGGCATTTTGCTTTTGAAAGGTTCCAGTATGACACTTTGTCAGCTCCTTGCTTTTACACTTTTCTATCCCAATTCTCTTCCTCTTTCCACTCATTTCCTGTGTTCCCCCCTCCACTTCTTTTTACTGTGTTTTTTTTTTAAACTGGAAATTCACATGATACTAACCACTCGATTATGAATCTCTGGGTAGGATCCCAAAGCTGTCTCCAGCCCAGCAGCTTGAAGTATTCTGGTTTATACACGTTTAACAGTCAGCCCGGAGATCACATGGTTCCAAGGGACCCTCCCAGAACCATATTAACATTTAATATGGTGCACATGTCATAGAAATATGTTATGCCTATAAAAAACTGTAATGGTACATTTGCCATTTCAACTTCCATGCTTCAGATGAAAAGATGAAGAGATTGTAAAGTTAAAGTGATTGTATATAAACTGGACTTAGCAGAGCTGTATCTGTGGTTTATTTATGTTTGTAGTATGACTGACCTCATGCAGCTTCATTCAAGCACTTATCTCACAATCTGTTCTTCTTCATTCAAACTCCTTAGAGATTGTTAAAAAACCTGTAACAGATGCCTAGCTTCATGGCTGTCTCTTCCCAAGGCAGTCGTGTGTTATGAAATGAAAGGCTGTAGTGTTTCCAGGCTTTCCAGACTCTATTAACATATAGACATATAGACCACATTTTCATACGAGTTTTCTTGCCAACAATTCCCTACATGACCATAGATCAGACCTTCTGTTTAGAAATGGCAAAATGTACTTAAGAGAGGTATTTCTGAAAAAAACTAACAACTTCTTATTCATACTTATAAAATACCTGCTGGATTTCATTAAAATGAGGAAAAGCCAGAAGTATGGAATTCTCCAGATTTCAGGAAGCCACGGACACTGCTCTGTAAGTCAAGTGGGGCATCTTTGACTTAAATTCATCAATAATGAAGTTAGCATTCTGAGTGAAATTCCTTCCGAGTAGGAAAAGGTTAAGTAGTCTCGCCTCAGGTCCTCTCTACAACCATGAAACTTTAAGTTGCCCTCTGACTCCAAAGCCAGCACTGCTGGCCAGGAGAGGAGTTATCCATGAGCGGGAGTTACTCACCAGGGACCATCATTCAAGCAGTAGCTTCCTTCTCTTGCATGCTTTTCTTGAAAAAATCAGTTCTTGGCAGCCATGTCAAGCTGTGTGAGCTCAACAAGGCTGGCTGCTGATGCTGTACTTTAGAACAGTTATTATGCTTGCCTAGTTCATGTTAGTTTTCTAGCAGCCCCTGGATCGAGAGGTCACAGCACTAATGGGACTCTGAATCCTTTTTCCTTTGAGTGTCTGTTCACATTTGGTGAACAGATGACCCTGGATGTGTGTTTTGTCTCATCCCAGCTAGACAGACCACCAGAGAAGCCAAAAAGTTACATCAGTAACATATGAACCAAGACATTTGCGTTATATGTGTGAACTTGTTTTGTTTGCGGCGTAAGTGGTTAGGATGATGCCACAGACATGCCTGAAGACGACTCTTCTATTCACTTTTCTTTATAACAGTTCTAGTATTTTAACAAAAGCTATGAGAAAAAAGTTAATTTGCTAGCGGCTTCCTATATGGGGAACTTGTGACTTCATGACTTCTTGACTTTTTTTTTCTTAATATACTGAATATTTTGAAGCTTAATCCCTCCTGCATAATGTGAGAACATATGAGGGTAACTGTCTAAGAATGCAAATAAACATTGCTGTGTAACAACTGAGTTTAAGAAGCCAAAGTAGAGTTCTCACTGAACTTCACACACAGGATTACCAAAACTCTGTTGTCTATGACTTCTAACACATTTCTTCAGGTAGATTTTTCATACTACCCACTAAGCCATATTTTTTGCCCCTGATTTTCCTTTGCAGAACTGAAAACATAAATATGGAGAAAAACTGTGCTTGTTGGATGAGGTGATAATGAATCTCAACACTGCAATATCCTATTGAGTGTATTGATTACTGCTACTGCCTGTTCACTGTAAAACATCATAATGGCTACTGCAGTTTTCACAACTCTTACTCTAATTAAATCATCTTTGAGTTTTCAAATACATCTTTTTAGAATGTGTTGGCCTATTATAATAGTACTTTTTATTTGCTTCAGGATTTACTTCTTGATCAAAGGACACCTTCTACCATTTTTTTACAACGAGTGAGTTCTGTAGGAGGTAGTACTTATTCCAGAAAAAAAATTTTATTTGCCAAAATATACATTTTTTATTATGTCTCTGATGTCAAAGACCTTGTATGAGACAATTAAACTTATAGGCCAAGTTAAATGACAATAAACATAATTGAACATTTAAAATGTTACATTTTGTTTACAGTGTTTGAATTAAGATAGGGAGCCTGTGTATAGATCTGTAAATGAATCATGTCACGTACGTCTTTCAGCTTCTTGATCTGTAGTGAAAAAGTCAAAGATAACAATTACTAGATGTCTCGTAAGGGTGATGAAGGAGTACATTTACATTTTGGACTACATTAAACTTGTGGTCCAAAAATCAGCCTGATGTAGTGTTCTGTCCAGTGTGGTTTCCCCCTACCCTGTCCTGCTCCTTTCTCCTTTCCACTTGCTTTTATATCTGTGCTAATGTCAAATGTTGTGGAATATCTCTTTGGTCAGTTTGGGTCAGCTGGCCCAGCCCATCGCTCAGCCCTCCTCAGCTGGGGAGAATGTTAGGAAAGAAAAATCCCACAACCTTAGTGTTACACTAAGTGAGCTCTGCTCAAAATACTGGTGTTCTATCAGCACCCTTCCAGCTACCACTGTAAACATAGCACCGTAAGAAATATCACGGGGAGGATCAGCTTCATCCCAGACAAACCACACACAAGTTAACACAACAGGGAAACAGACAATTCTGTAATACAGTTTTCCTCCTCACTCAATTCAAATATATCCTCTTTTCATAGGAGAGATAAGTGTGTTTCTATCAGCTTGGTTTTAACGTGCATGAAGAAATTCATTCCTTGCTGCAGCTTCTATCTAATGACGTTAAGGGCTATGATGATCCATTCCTCATCCAGAAAATACGAATAATACACGTGTTACTTCACAAAAAAAAAAAAGAGATAATATTAACTTATATGCCTAAATATAAAAAATCCTTTCACTTTATGCTAAACTATACGACAAATAAGTTCCTTCTCACAACAGTATCCATCTACCTGCTCTCTTCTCTGATGCACAAAACTTCAACAGATTCATCCACCACCATTCTTATGTTGGTGCAGCAGTTAGTTTCATCAAAGAGAAGTGAGCTTTACCATGACTTTAGATAGGTATCTCTATCTAGAAAAGTGTTCCACACAAAGCAGTTGATAACCACTGTATCTCTGTGCTCTGGCTTTCTTTCTCCAGTTAGTAATTTCATTCTCTTCACTTACTACACTTGTCCTTATTTCTGGAGAATATAAAGCTACTTCTCAGGGGGTGTCTACTAAGAAGAATCTCAGACAAGCAATACACAGAATGACAGAACTTTAGGGATTGGAAGGGAGCTCAAAAAATCATCTAGTCCAATCCCACTACCAGAGCAGGATCACCTAGACCAAGTCGCACATGAACATACCCAGGCGGGTTTTAAACGTCTCCAGAGAAGGAGACTCCACAACCCTCCTGGGTAGCCTGTTCCACTATAGTTCTGACAAGTGACATTTCTCTTCTGAAGGAATGTAAAAATCTTCAAAACCCTGAAAAGCTCTGTTGTGCATCTCCTAGTTTTTCTTACATTCATGTGGGATTGGGATACAGTGAAGGACTTAACTTCTTATCTGAGTTCAACAAAATGAATGAATGCTCTGCAAATCCTGGAGATTGGGAGCAAAGATAATGCTGTTGTTCTCTTCAAATTCCTTTTTAGCAGCCAGGGAAACTGCTTTGGGTTTTGCTCTCCTTTATACTTTTCCCACAAGAGAAGTCATCTCATGGGTTCTGCCCATACATTCCAATGCCCAAGACAGCTGCTGAATCTGGTAGAAGTTGAAACTCCGGCCATGAGTCTCCAGAGTGGGTGACCAGATGGAGCTCCTTCCATCATAGTTATTAGGCATCTAAGTAAGCAGCACAGTTTTCAAAGCAGCAGTGCTCACTGACAAACATTCTAGAGCCCCATGTCAGGTATCTCTCACTTTCTGAGATAGGGCTCATTTATCTAAGCACTTAAAGTATTTTAAGTACTTATAACTCCTTTATCCTCATCAAACAGTAAAACTAGGAATACTATATGTACTGGGAAAAAAGCTGCAGCATAGTTCATCCAGACCCCCAGTTGGTACACTTGAGGATGAAGAAAGAAGAGACCAGACAAACTTCCTGACCTGCAACCTATTCATGACTTGCGTCAGTCCTTACAAAGCCGTCACATGGCTGGGAAAGTCACTGTTCCAGACAAAAGGAACGTCTTGGCAAAAAAAAGCGGCTTGCAGAACTGCTGCAAGCTTCAGGCTCAGCAGCCTGTGACAAGAAAAACCATGAAATTTAAAAAACTGGATGGACAAAACATTATGTCCTAACTGAAGTTTCCTGCAAAACATAGGGTACAAGAACATGACAAAAACACAAGTTAACACAGTTGTAAAAGAATACTGTTCTCATTCTTTTGTTAACAAATTTTTCCTGACTGTGACAGTGGTTAGATTCAATGTTAAAACTGTAAAGTCATAGAATCATAGAATCATTAGGGATTGGAAGGGACCTTGAAAGATCATCTAGTCCAATCCCCTTACCACAACAGGATCATCTAGACCGAGTCACACAGGAACACATTCACATTGTTTTCTAGAAGTTCTAAGCATCTACAACACAGGCTATATAGAATCATAGAATTAGTCAGGGCTGGACGGGACCACAGGATCACCCAGTCCCAATGGCCCTATTATGGGCAGGGACACCCTACACTAGATCAAGATGGCCAGAGCCTTATCCAGCCTGGCCTTAAACACCTCCAGGGATGGGAGCCCAACCACCTCCCTGGGCAACCCATTCCAGGCTCTCACCACTCTCACAGTGAAGAACTTCCTCCTCACATCCAAT
>JAOXOE010053215.1:0-34334 GCA_028565055.1 Phoeniculus purpureus | reverse complement strand
GCTTTTCCAGCGGTACTGTGTCACGTCCCGGGGCTGGGGTGGAGGGAGCCAGACTGGGTTTGAGGCGAGTGACAGCGAACAATCAGCTGCGGAGTTGTCTTCTCCTTGAGTTTTCTTTTCTTTCGGAATCCCTTGTGCATCGGTGCCACCAGGTTGTGGCAGCCGGGCGCGCCGGGAGGCGGCAAGGACAAAGCAAGTAACCGGAGTTCCAGTCCCGCGCGGCTCTGCTCCCTCTCTGCCCCCAGCACTTCCCTCTGCCTTCCCGTGGTGATTGCGGGACGCAGCGAAGGAAAGGAACGAGTGAGCAGAGCCGCCTCTCCAGCGAGGCCCTTCTGCCCACGGAAGGACTGCAGGAGACTCTCCCAAGCACAGGCATCCCGGCCGGCTGCCTGGAGACTGCTGCACGGGCCTTGTGCTACGCGACTCAAGCCCAGCGGAAAGCTGCTCCCGCCTCCCTCGTGCACCGGCTCCCGCCTGCGTGACACACCGGCCACCAAGGAGCGCGTCACACGGGCAGGTCTGCGAGCACAGAACCCCTTGCAGGTCTGAAGAGGGGCGACAGGCGGCTGTTCCTATGGGCTGTGGACTGGAGGAGAGAAGGTGCTGCCATCTCGGAGGGTCCAGAGAGGAGCAGGGGGAGGTCAGCGCCGTCTGGATGCGCGTGTGTTGGCGTGTGGAAGCGGAGGCGAAGGAGAGCAGGGTGCCCCGGGAGGAGGAATCGCACCAGCTCGCTGTGTCACGAGGCCTTGACCCCAGCCCCCGCGGGCAAGGACTAACTGACCTCAGCGCTCCCGGTGGGACGGGGGAGCTCATCAAAATTGAGGGAAGGACTCTGGGGACGGTAGGGTCGAGAGAAGAGTCTGTGTTCAGCTGAGGTTTGTTGTGTCCATCCAGTTCATGGCTCTGCAGCTCAGCAGCGGCGCTTGATGCTCGTTTCCTTTTCAAAAGGGGAGTTTCTGAGCCTGTAAACACGAGGTCAGGTGCGTCGGTCTCTCTCATCTCTCAATCCATTCTGCTGGGCTTCTCGTTGTGTGGGTCGGTCACGGTCCCCTCTGATCCCTCAGTTTGCTCTGTCAGTTGCACCCTGTCACCCTCAAGTGTTTTCACGCGGGGTTTGGTTGGTTGTTGCCCTCCTGCGCAAGTAGCAGCTGCCTTCGGCGCTCGCAGCGAAGAGGAGCCGGTGTGCGAGCTCAGCCGCGTCGGCTCTCGGCAGCGTCCTCCTGCCCGCAGCCGCTGGCTAAGGCAGCCGAGCTGGGAATCGGCCTGCAGGAGATGCACTGGCTGCACGTCCCCCTCCTCGCTCCGCACCCTCGTGGGACCGCGCCATGCTGCGTGGTGCTGCGCACCCTTCTCCGCTGCAGCCAGCCTTCCGAGGACCTGCCGTTGCAGCGCAGGGCTAGAAACCGGCGAGGGCGCTCGGCACGTGGGACAGGCCTCTGGTTCTCGCACTCGCTGTCAGATCAGTTCTCACAGAAGGGCTCTGGAAGCCGTGAAGTCGGGAGAGGGGAAGTGTCGCTGCGGCCGCAGTTCCCTACTGGCCGCGGGCCCCATAACCGTGCAGCGTTTACCACTAAAGCAGCGCTTTGCCGGTGCTCAGCCCAGCCCTCGGAACGTTGGCTCTCGCCCCGCTCTTCTAGCCCAAGCACAGAGAAAGGAGAAAGAGAAACCTTCCTCCGGGAGGAGCCGGCACAGGGGCTCGGTGGAGGGTTGACCTGGGCCCCTCTCCTTGAGGACGTCTGGAAGTGAGCCAGCAGCGAGAGGCTCTCCCCGCCGGCCTCGTGTGCTGCAGGGCCCGCGTGTCCTCGGTGCGTCCCTGGGGATGGATCCGGAGGCTCTCTGGGCAGCCCAGGCCGGTTCTTCGGCACAAAGGCTCGTCCACTCACCCGCGCCGCTGTTCTGTCTGCAGGCAGCACGGAGCAGCTCCCAGTTAGGAGCAAACCCGCCAGTTTGTCCCTCGCTACCACAGGTGAGGTCAGCTCCAGGCCACGGCTGGTGCCAGTGGGGAGCCGGCAGTGCCCTGGCACAGGTGTGGCCGGGTTCCCCCTCGTGACAGATGGGATCCGCTGACACAGCTGCTTGGTTTGGTTCACGGTGCAGAAACCAGGAGCGGTGCCACAGAGCGTCGTTGGGTCCTTCTTGTAGCAGCCCCTCAGGCCGAGGCAGAAGTGGGCGAAGGGAACCGGTTTCCCAGGCTGCGGCATCGGGGGCTGCAGTTTTTCTAAGCACCAGCCAGCTCTGGATCGAAATCCACCGCTGAGGAAAGAAGACCCAAGCAGCGATGCTCCGTGCCTGGGGCTCCCCTCACGCAGGTGTCTGCAGGAGCTTTCACCCCCCAAGGACAAACAAACCCCGTGGCACTGGGCAAGCAAAAGCAGCTCCCGACCAGGCCAGGACCCCCCTCGTTTCCAAACAGCCCCGTGCGATGCTCCTGTTCGCCAGCAGAAGCCGAGCTCCCGGTTCCTGGTTGTACATGTTGTTGCTGCCTCCTTCCCCCGGCTCCGAGGGGAGCGCTCCCACCCGCTGCGGACACCAGAACATTTTCCAAGTTGTAGTAACTTATTTGGAGGCCGGTGGCGTTCGCGGTGCGTTGACGTGCCAGGCCGTGCCGGTCGCAGCCGTGCCAGTCGTGGCTGTTGCCTCGCGGTCGCGCTGCTTTTTGTAGACGTGCGAGTTCTCCCCGTAGCGACGACGAACACCTCTGCGACGCAGCGCTGGCTGCAGCACCGGGGCTCCCCCTCGCTCCCTCGGCAGAGCTTTGCCCATCGATCTGGGTGGGACGTGGCTGGGGCCCAGCGGCCAGAGACACGCAAGTCCGGCGCGGGGTCCCGGGGTGCCAAGGCGGAGCGCCCGGCCGCTGCCAGGGAAGTGGCGAGCGGAGGGCCCCTGCCAGCATCCCCAGAGAACTGGGAGCACGGCCCGAGGAGGCCTTGTACCTGCTCTGGTGCTGGGGATCAGCCTCCGTCTGGCTGCTCAGGCGGCCGGGCCAGAGGTGCCAGGTGGGCTTGTGCAGATCCGGCTCCTTCCACGCTGGACTCAGCGGTCTCAAAGGTTTCTGCCGTCCCAGACGGTGCTGCCCTTCTGCACCAGTCCCGACCGCTGCCGCTGGCAGCGAGCGCTGCGTCCGTGAGGTCGGATTAGCCGGGTGTGGCCGCGCGGCGCCCAGTGCTCTCTGCCTGCAGAGCTGTCCTGGAACACGCTGGGCGCGCTCTCGGCACACACTAGCCAAGACCCGGGCAGGCGGCCCTGGCAGATGACAAGAAGCCGAGTGGCCACCTCGGCAGAATGCCACTGGTCTCGCTGTCACCAGCCGCATCGCTCCCGTCTGGGCTGCACTAGACTCTGGTACAAAGGTGCCCGACAGCGTTGCGAGCCGGCGGTCGGTTTGCTCTCGGGGGGTCACTCGGGTGGCCCCCCTTGGGTTTCGCTGGTGCAGAACATCCCCTCAGGGCATCCTGCGGCCCCGAAGGGCAGAGCAGCTGCCTTCAGCAGAGGCTCGGAGGTGTTTCCTCGTGGCCAAAGCGTCAGCGGGCGTTGCCGGCCCTATTTGGAGGCCTTTGCCCGCATGAACTTCGGGGTCATCCAGGCTCTCCCTGCAACTCGGTGTGTGAGGGCATCTTGTCACCGGTTGCTTTGGGGCATGTCTGGACTCCGAGAGCTCCGGCGGGACCCGCGGGGCTGCAGCGGCAGAGGAGGAGAAGCCGGGCTCTGTCGTGACGCCGGACCCCGTTTTGCCGGCTCCGGCAGCGCTGCGCGTTGACGCTCCGCTCCGCTCCGGTTGTTGGGCGCTGCTCCTGCTGACCCTGGTGTTGTATTAAAGGGCTACGCGAGTTCGTGCTGGGCTCCGTTCACTGACTGGGCCGGGGAGCGAAGCCGCAGAGCCCCGGCCGGCCAGGCCACTCGTGAGCCGGCAGCGCTCGCCCTGGCTTGCACACGCACGTGGGAGGAGACACGATGCAGACCCTGAGAGCTGTGATGGCACCTCTGGGCTCCTCGGGGCAGCCTTACAAAGAGGCCAGTAGGCCAGCTGCAGCCCAGAGCAGCATCACGGCTAGCAAAGGAGTGGCCTCTGCGCTGCCCTCAGCACCCTGCCCGCGCCGCAGCAGCACTCGGAGTCTTCACAGACGTCGCCTCGTGGGGCTGCCCCCAGAGCCGGGCAAAGGGACAGCGATGGGGAAGCCGTAGCCTGCGAAACGCCCCAAGGCAGGGGCAGCTGGAGCCAGCGCGTGGGGTCACGCTGACTCTCCAGAAGGCCAGGGGCGGCTGCGCTGGCTTCCCGTTCCCGGTTAAGGCCCCTCCTGGGGTGTCCAGGCTGCTGCGGCTGGGTGAGGGGGTCACCAGCTGCTCCTAGGAGCTCCCTGGGGCTCGCTGCTTGCACAGTGTGGCCAGCAGAGAGGGGATCCTGCCCCTGCACTTGGCCCTGGTGGGGCTGCACCTCGAGCACCGGGGGCAGTTTGGGTGAGGGTTGGGACAGGGAGGGGCTGGGGAGGGGGCAGAGGAGGGCACCTGGGCTGGTGGGGAGAGGCTGACGGAGCTGGGGCTGCTCATCCTGGAACGAGGAGGCTGCGGGAGACCTCGCTGCTCTCTACAGCCCCCTGAAGGGAGGTTGGAGTGGGGGGCGGGTTGACCTCCCTAGGGACCAGCGATAGGAGCAGAGGAGATGGGGGGGGTCAGGGGGTGCCAGGGGAGGGTCCGGTTGGGTCTGAGGAAAAGTTTCCTCCCAGTGCAAGTGGGGAGCCCTTGGGACAGGCTGCGTGGGAAGGGGGTGAAGGCACCGTCTCTGCAGGGGTTCAGCAGCCGGGTGCTGGGGGCTTTGAGGAGACGGGTGGGGGCTGCAGGGCCGACTGTTGGCCTTGATGCTGTTGACGGTCTTTCCTGGCCTGGGGGACTCTGTGGGTCTAAGAGGTGCTTCCCTAGCCCCGCAGCCCCACCAGTCTTGTGCTGGGTTGTGGTCGTCTGGTCTAAGTCTCCAGGAGGGGGTGGGTTTGCTCCAGTCCCAGACAGGCTCCGCTGAGGAAACCCCTGCAAGGCCCAGAGGTGCCGGCTTCTCGCACCCCCAGCACACGAGACGCTGGGTGCAGCTCAGCCCATCGGGCCTGCCACCGAGCGGCAAAAGGGGCAAGGCCTGAACTTGGCGGCAGCTTGGGCTGCAGCAGCCTAGGAGCCGCCAAGAGAAAAGGAAGCGGCGCCTCGTGAGCAGAAGGCTCTGCAGCTTTGCAAAAGCCACCTCTGGGGACTTTTATTGTCTCAAACCTCAAACCAAGACAAGACCTGCAGAGCCGGAGGCACCCAGCGAGCAGAGCGCCGTGCGGCTGCCTGTCCCTCGGCTGGGGTCAGGGCTTCTGTGCCTCCCTCGGTGCCAGACACTCAGGCTGGGGCTGACCGCCTGCTCGGCGCTGGGCAGATGGCACCTGCCCGGCCCTCGCTGCGGCTACAGAGGACCTTCAGGTGCGGGCAGAGCCGGCAGCAGCCCAGAGCCATGGGCTTGGCTGCCCAGAGCTCAGCCCCCTCTGTCTCCTCCAGGCTCTCCGGCAGCTGCGCGGGTGGCGAGCGGCTCTCACAGCGGCCTTCAGTCTCGGGAGGAGCCGATGCGGTCCACCTGCAAGAAGGACAGGCAGCTGTCAGCAGAAGAGGCCTCAGACCGGCAGGAGCAGCTCCTGGACCGGCTCCGTCACCCACAGGAAAAGCAGTGCAGGGTTTGACAAGCCCCGGGACACCTTCGGGTGCCATGTGCTGCCCCAGGGAGAGGCATGAAGTGAGGGTTGGGACCTTGAGGCACAGGGACTGCCAAAACACACCGGCGGACTGGAAACGGGGTCATTTGCTGCAAGACCACCACTGGAACTGGTCTGGTCTTGGCTGCCATCTCCCTGTGATACCACCTTGCAGCAGGGCCCTGGTGTCTGCGGAGGGGCCACAAGGCTGGGCAGGTGCCTCCTCAGCAGGGGCTGCAGGTACCGACAGCATCGCTGTCTGGCTGCGGAGCTGCTGTTCGCATCCAGCTGCCGCACAAAGTTGCAGGCAGCTCCCAGGGAATGGGCGGCTCTTGCTGCTGCTCCGGGCAGCCGTCGGCCCCGGCACCGCTCAGCCGCGCGGTACCCGAACTGGAGGGGCGACGCGCGGAGCCGCGGCCACACCTGTGCCAGAGGGGCCGGGTTTCCAGCTGTGCTGGGGCTAGGAGCGGGTCTGAGCTGTGGCCGCTTCGCTCCTGCTCGCCAGGAGCCAAACCTCCCCCTCAGGGGCACTCGCACTGCACAAAGCGGCATCTGGTGAGGGACCGACCGCCGCCAGATCCAGACCAAGAGGGGAAGGGCCCCATGTTGTTGCCTGGCTCCTGCAGGGAAGGTGACGGTCCGCAGCCCCCTGCCTCACGCCCCTGGCAGGCGGCTGCTGTCTCATGGCTTCACCGAGCTGCAGGCGCTCCCCGAGCCCCTTCTCCTCTCAGCTGGACTAGCCCGGCAAGAAGCCTGGGACAGCAACAGGCCCCTGTTCCTGGCTGGCAGCGCCCAGACAGAGATGAGGAGCAAACGGCTTCAGTCTCTGCTGATGACAACCCCAGTTCCTGTGTCCAAACAGCCCCACAGCAAAAACGTCTCGCTCAGGCTGCTGCTCTGCCAACACGCAGGAGCCTCTCCGGCTTCTGTTGGCCTCACCCTCCGCTGCAATCCCTGTCGCAAACCCTTGCTGAAGGGCATCGGCCAGGTCTGCCAAGGGGGTCTCTGGCTGGGCTTGGGGCACTGGCTCTTCCCGAGGACAGGAGGTGCTGCAGAACGTGGGCAAAGGGCCGCGAGTCCTTGCCCCAGCTGAGGGCAGAGCAGCCCAGCCAGTGGCCACAGGGGCTGTTCAGTCTGTTCTGGGAGAGCTCTTGCACTGACACTGTGCTGGAGAGGAGGGTCTGTGACCCCGTCTGGGTTTGCCAACACGGCTGTGCCAGTAGCCTTTGCTCATAGCCCTCAGGGGTGGCTTTGGCTATGAAGCCAAGGCCCGGGCGCACCCTCAGGGTGATGTGAGGCGCCCTGGGCAGGCCGTGTCGTGCCCAGCACCGCAGCACCCACGAGCCGAGGCAGCCTTGCGTGTCTGGCACCAGAAGGGAGGAGAGGCAGCGCCTCCTTCCTGGCACTGCCGAGCCACGCGCGGCTCCGGCGGAGCAGAGGGGCTGCTGGAGCGGCCTCTGCAGTCCCACACCCATCCCACACGTGGTCCGCGTGGACCTCGTGGTGCTCGGGAGCCCTTGCGACCCTCCCTGGCTCCTGGCTCCGCGCCGTGCCGGTGTCGAGAGCATCTCCAGCGCGCCTGGGCCGGCTCCGCGCCCGTCGCTGCTCTCGGCGCAGCCCCCGGCCAGCAGCCTGTTTGTTTAGCCTGGTCTCCATAGGAATCGGTCAGGGCCACGGGAACAGCTTCCGTCCGACCTAAACAATAACGAACGAGGCCGAGGAGGGAGACGGGAGCCGAGGAGTCCCGGCGCGTCGGCTTTGTGGGGCTGGTTTTTCTCTCGGGCTGGGTAACCGCTTCAGCCCTGGACGGACCGTCTGGGCGAGTCGCTGCTTCTGGCCTCCCGCCGCTGCTTCGCGCCCTGTCCTGCTGGCACCGAAGGACGGCGACTGCCCCGTGCCAGCCCAGCCGCTGCCTCTGCGACCGACCTCGGCGGCCCCTCTCTCTGCGCTGGGCCGGGCCAGCAGGGTTTGCACGAAGCTCCTGACGGGAGCGTGGGGAGGGCAGACCCGGCCCAGGGCGCTGCAGCGGGGCTGTCACAGCTCCTCCGCTCGCCGGACTCACCGGGCTGTGGCACCTGCAAACGTGAGTCACGTCCGGGCAGCAAGGAGCTGCTGGAGGAGCAGCCCAGCGGTGGCAAGGGCGGAAGGCAGCTGCACAACCGCGGAACTGGCCAGGAGGCTCCGCTGGGACCAACCTCTGTCCCCGCACAGCGCCTGTGGCCCGGGAAAGCCCGACCTCGGCCTCAGTAAAGCTGAACCACAGCAGCCCAGAGCCGGGGGCTCGGCCGGGATCTCTGGGGCTCACGTTGCCCAGGCTCCCCCACAGAGACCCTTCAGTGCCAGCACCTGCCCAGCAAGCAGGGCCAAGCTGCTCCCAGGAGAAGGAAGGGCTGTGGCGCTGCCTGGGAGACACCGAAGTCCCTGGGGAAATGAAGTCAAGAAGGCTCTGGTTCAATTTCCAAGCCCAGAGTCTGGGCTTCCACGACTCTGCTCTCGCCTCGCACAGCACCAGAGAAGCGGCCGCTCGGAACCGAGGCAGAGACACCAGCCCTGCCCGAGGGGTTTCCCGACTGTCCTCTGCCCACGCGGCAGCCTCGTGGCGGGCAGGTGTTCAGCCCGAGTGCCCCTGCTTTGCCCGCGGCTTCCGCAGCCGATTTAAACTGAAGACCAGGCGCTCCATGGGTTTGACGTAGGGCACTTGATTTTATTCGAGGGGTGAGATACAAAAGTCAGCAAAGAGACAAGACCCAACTTACAAAACACGACAGACGGCAGCAAGACACCTTCTGCGAGCAGCAGCAGCGACAGGAACGCGACAGGAACGCGACACACACTGGTCCCCACACTCCAAGCCAGCTGGGTATGTACAGCAGAGCCAACCAGCTCTGGGAGAGAAGAAGGGGTGATGGCTGCCACTCCAAACGTCTATGTACAGGAGCCGGGCTCAAGGCAAGTCGCTTTCTCTCCTTCATTCCAACCGAGCACTTCTTTGTCTCCTCTTCTTCCCACGGGTGACACAGGAAGGGTGGCTCCAGGCTTGTCTGGCACCTTCGGGTGGGATCCAACATCAGCCACAGCCGAGCGCCCACGTGCCGCTTCCAGCAGGGGCTCACCCGCCCCGTCACGGGCAGCAGGAGGGGAGACAGGCCCAGCTCTGCACTGAGGTGCTGCTCGTCCTGCAGCTCTAGATGGCTCCAGCTGCAGCTTGGCCAAACCTCGGTGCCTGCACTAGTCTCACGGCTCTTAATGGGGCAGGAGCATGCGGTGCGTCACGGCCAGGGGCTGGCTACGGGCTCTTGCCGAGGGGACGAGACTGCACAGGCCCAGGTGTCGGGCAGTTGTCTGGCCGGAAGAGCATCCCTGTGCCAGCAGCTCAGGCGGGTGACACCAGGCTCGGGGGCAGATGGCTTGTGCCCACATGGCTTGTGCCCTGTCACTGCTGGCACCTCACAAGGCCGCGAGCCTGGGAACACCCTAACAGCAGGTACAGAGCTGGTGCCTCAGGGAGCAACTGCCCGGAGCGGCTCTGCCCTCAAGCCCAGAGGGAAACCCCTCCTGGCAGCAGCACACCTGAGGGAAACCCCTCCTGGCAGCAGCACACCTGAGGGAAACCCCTCCTGGCAGCAGCACGCCCCACGGTTCACGTCCCGCTGCGCATGGAACAGCCGGGCTGGCGGGGGGGAGCTGCCTGAGACCAGCTGGGCAGAGCCAGCCTGTGCGGAGCCAGGGGGCCTCCTGCCTCTGGTGGTTCAAACTCCCCCAAGATCTTGGGGCATGGGCCCCCCCCTTCAAGTCTCTGCAGACACAGATGAGGTGAAGGGCTACAGGAACCAAGCAGAGCCCTGGCGGGAGGCTGCTGCACAAGGCAGCTGCTGTCCCGGCCCGGCCGCCAGGGCGTCGCTCTGTATTTGCTGGGGGCTCAGTTCCAATGGCAGGGCTACTGCATTTCTCCAGACCTCAGTTGGGACGAAGGGACTTCCCTGGCTCAGTAGGCAGAACAAAACACTCGCTCTGGAGAGCAGAGGACTGACTGGCGGCTAATAAATATCACAAGACACTCCACAAGTCTTCTGAGGCGACGAGAAGCAGCATCTGTCCAACACAAGGCGGCACTGACGGGGCCAGCAAAGCCCACGCGACTCCTTTGCTCACGCTCTCGGCTCAGCCGCTGGGCGATCCCTGCCGCGCTCCTCAGAGCCTTCACAGCGTCCCTGGCAGGGAGCTTTGTGACACCCACCAGCCCCAGCACAGGGAGCCGCCAGACCTGCGCCGGGGCTTTGGCCGACACTCTAGGACGCCGGGTGGTTCGCCGGGAGCTCGGGGGAGGAGGGGGCCCTCCACCTTCACTTCCGACCACAGAGAACCTGCCGTGAGTTGGGCTGCCCTGAATTACAGAGTAAGGACTTGTCTGCGGCCGCGTAAAACCCCCCAGCTCAGCGCTGGCCGTACAGCCCCCCGGCACCGCGGGCCAGTCGGGCGCTCCTGGCCCACCCTCCTGCTCCTCGCCTCCCTGTGCACACGACCTGGCACCACAAATACCCCACAGCCGGCGCCACCGAACCCGCACTGGGCATCTGGCGGCGTCTGCACTGGGTGTCTGCTCTCCCACCTGCAGTGGGGGGGCTCTGCGAGGGCAGCGGGCACCCCCCGAGCAGGGCTGGGGAACAGCGGTGCTGGCGACGAGAGCAGAGGGCGGCTGCTGCAAGTCCTTGTGCCACTGTGCTGGGGGCACAGAGGACGAACCCTGCAGAAGGTCTGCAGAGGCTCTCAAGAGCGGAGTGGGAGGAGGCGGAAGCCGGAGCACTCGCTGGTTGCCCTAAGCAGAGCACCGGCTCCAGAGGAGCGGGGCCGTCGCGGCCGGGCAGAGGCGCAGAGCTGCTGCGTGTCAGGCAGCACTTCAGCAGCCAGGGCTCCGTCACCACAACCCAGCACTTACTGCTCTGGCCTCAGACCCTGGCAGCACAGGGTGGGCACCGCTTCGCTCTGAGAAGGGCCCATGAGCAAACACATGCTTCTTGGCTTTGAGAGGCCGCTCCGGGCACGAAGCAGCCCACTCCCGCCATCAGGGCAGCCCTTGAGCTGGTGCTGACTGGAGCCCACCAGTTGCTGCAGTCTCGTGCAGAGCAAGACTGCCACAGCCAGAGCCACTGCAAACACCCTGGTCTGGGCAGCCACCTGCACCACAGGAGCCAGCCCGGGGCAGCAACAGCCCCCCTGTGCCTTGGGCAGAGCCAGCGTGCAGCAGGACGCTCTCCCTTGTGCACCAGGACCCCCTGGCCCTCGTTCCCTTTGAGCAGCCGCTCAAGGCACAGGGGAAGCATCTGAGGCACCTCCAATCTTTGCGGCCCGTCAGACCGCTGCGCCCAGCTGTGTGTCTGCGCAGGAGCCCTCTGCGTCCCCTCTGGTTTGAAACCGGCGGGTCTGACCCCAGCCTCCTCCACGCTGCTCGGGAAAGCAGGACCCGCACGCTGCGCTGAGGGCCTCTGGCCGAGCCCTGCAAGGGGGCAGCGGCGGCACTGCCACTGCCCTGCCGGGTGAAAACTCTTCTCTGTGCTCTGACCACGAGGGCCCCGCAGCGGCGCAGAGCCGCTGCCTCGGGCTGCGCCAGCAGCGCCACAGGGCTCGGCCTGAGGGCAAAACCCCTCCGCACAGGGCCAGTTCCACTTGTCCAGAAGCCACGAGGCAGCAGCGCCCTGCTGGCACCGATGCGCTCTGCTGCGCCCCCCTCTGCCCCCAGCCCTGCCCGAGCCAGGCTCCGCATCCCTCCGCCCTCTGTCTTCACTGGCACCACCCCAGCCCGGGCACAGCCCAGCCGCGGCGGCCCCACCGAGGCACAGACTGTCCCTCGCTGGGTGCTCGGAACAGGGGCAGTCCTGCCGAAGCCACGTCCTGTCCTCGGCGCCTTCCCCACGGCCCCAGCTCGGCGGCGGCTCGGCTGAGCTCCCTCTGGGGCACGAGGCAGACGCTGACCCCAGACGGCCGCCTGCGGCTCCGTTCGCTGCTGCAGCAGCTGCACGAGCAGGACCCGCGAGGGCTCTCGCTCCGGCCGGGCGTCCCGCTGCCCTGCCGTGCTGCCCGAGAGCGCCACCGGTGCCTCACCGCAGGGTGCTCAGCAACGAGCCTCGGCGGACAAGGAAGCCGACTGGAACGCGAAGCGGAGGGCCCCTCGCTCAGAAGACGCCGTAAGCGTTAAAGAAAAACCATCTAACACCTTCAAACCCCCAGAGCTACGGCCGCAGCGCGGGGAATCGGCTGGACAATCACTACTGAACCGGAATCGCGGTGATCTGGTGCACGGACAATGACTTCCCCAGACAAGGTTTTCCTAGGGGACTCGAAAATCAGTTACTTGGTACCAAAAGAAGTCTCTCACTTAGCTCCCCTTTGCCCCTACGAGCCAGTGGGTCTGTCACTCGACAGTTACGGACTTGGCCAGATTTCTTGGGAAATCAACCTGCAGAGGGAGGAGAAAGAACAGGCTCGTGAGTACCGACACCCCTCCTTCCCTCCTTCCCTCCTTCCTCTGCGGGGAGCAGCGGCTCTGAACTGCACACAGGGGCCGCGGCCGCCAGGACTCCTCCGGCTACAGCACCGGCCTTTGTCCCCTCGGTCCTCGCTGAACCAGGGCCAGCGTCTGCACTCAGACCAACCACCTAACGCAAACACGCAGCGTTGCCGACCTCCTCCTGCGGCCCGTCGCCCTCCTCGCAGGCTCCCGCCGGCCCTGCAGCGGCTGCGCCCGCGCCGGGGACAGGCGGCTCTCCAGACTCACGCCACCGCAGGCCGGCTCAAGAGAGGCTCCTGCAGGCCTGCGGCTGCGCCTGGCCACCTCACAGCTCAAGCCGTGACACCGACACCCCCCGACACTTCCAGCGGCACCCGGCGCGGCTCTGCAGAGAGCAGCCGGCGGGCAGAAGGGAAGCGAAGCCGCACTCACGTCATAGCCCCGGAGAACGGCGAGGTGGAAGGCCAGGAGCTGGAGGGGGATAACGCTCAGGATCCCCTGCAGGCAGTCCACTGAGTGGGGAACCTTGATTGTCCTCTTGTTATTCTTGATGGTCTCGATGTCTTCCTTGTCACAGATCACCACAGGTCGTCCCTGCAGGAGAGGGCACAGCTGAAGGGAAGCAGACCCCGAAGGCTGCCTTGTCCCTTCTCTTGGGAGCAGCAGCAGCAGCAGCAGCAGCAGCAGCAGCCGCCGCCGCCGCCAGAACATTTCACTCGGTTCAGAGGGCTCTGGGCTCCTGCAGCCCGCGGCACCAACTGCACAGGCGACGCGCGGCGGCGACACCAACGTGAAGCGCCGGCGCTCGGCCAGCCCCGGAGCGCTCACCTGCCGCGCGATGACCTGCTGCAGGGCGTTCTGGCACTTGGCGTACGTGTGGTCTCTCATGATGATCATGATCACGGGCATGAGCTTGTCCACCAGCGCAAGGGGGCCGTGCTTCAGCTCGCCCGCCAGGATCCCCTCGGAGTGCATGTAGGTGATCTCCTTGATTTTCTACACGGGGAGGAAACAACCCGCAGGGCTCGGGGTGCGCCCACGAGCCGCCGCCGGCCGCCTGCACTTCCTTCGTAGCCGCCCAGAGCACGCAGACCAGGGCTCAAGCGGTGCCTCGGGGCTGGGCTGGGCTGCCTGTGGGCACCTAAACCCCAACCCACCGCCGGCCTCCGCTTTGCTGTCAGCCAGCACCGCCAGAGCCTGGACGGGCGGGCAACACAGGCAGTGCGGTGACCTTACAGGGGCTTCCGGAAGCCCACGCTCAGCTCTGGAGGCTGAGTCTGCCTGGACACACCGCAGGACGGCCTCTATCAGGGTGCCCAGTCTGTCCCAGTAACACGCTCCGCGCCAGCTGGGGTAGTAAACCTTTTCAGTGTGACCTGGGTACCTCTTGGGTCTCAGCAGCGTCACGGTGAGTTTTAGCCATTCAGCCCAGTGTTGGCCACCAAGCCAGAGCCGTGAGCTCCTCTTAGAGCGGGAGCAGAGGAGGTTCCACATCAGCGTGAGAAGGACCTTCTTCCCCGTGAGGGTGCCAGAGCCCTGACAGGGGCTGCCCAGGGGGGCTGTGGAGTCTCCTTCTCTGGAGACGTTTCAAACCCCCCTGGCCCTGTTCCTGTGCGCCTGGATCTAGGGGATCCTGCTGGGGCGGGGGGATTGGACTGGGTGATCTTTGGAGGTCCCTTCCCATCCCTCCTGTGCTGGGAGTCTGTGACTGGAACAACTCCGCAGCCACGAGTGTTTTCTCGTGGGCAGAAACCTTCAGCCAGCGGCTGGGCGTGCTGGGAGCAGCCTGAGGCAGGGCCATCTCTTACCAGAGCCCCCTCGAGACACGTAGCGTAGTGGTAGCCGCGTCCCATGATGAGAACGGACTTCTGGTGGTACAGCTCCGTAGCCAGCTTCTGGATCTCATCGTCCATGCTCAGCACTTCTTTGATCAGGTCTAGGAGGAGAGAGCAGAGCTCCAGTGCCCTCGGGCTGCACTTCCCACGCACCCGCGGCGGTGGCGGGTGACGCCTGGAGGGACACGTCGGAAGAGACACGGACGGGGCAGCTCCGGCCAACGGCTGCACCGCACGAGCTGCTCCTCTGCCCCCACGGCCCAGCTCGGGCGCCGCTGAAGGCCGCCGGCACCGCCTTCACCCGCTGAGACGGAGCGAAGGCGGCAGCCTCCTACCTGGCAGCCCCTTCAGCCCCCGCATGATCTCCTTGCGTCTCTCCTGCATGGAGATCCTGTCGTCGCACATCATCAGCGCGAACATCACCAGAGACACGAACTGGCTGGTGTAGGCCTGGAAAGGGGGCGCAGAGGCAGACAACGCGGCATCAGCGCAGCGACCCAGCGGCTCTCACGCGCTACAGACACCCCCGGCACCAGCTCCCGGCTTCACTGCCAGCCTGGGACCAAACGGCAGCTCTTCCCCCCCCAGCCCCTTCCTTGAGAAGAGGCTCTGAGCTCTTCACTCCGGCGAGGCTCCGTCGTTGCCCAGAAGACCACAGTGACCAGCGTCCCTGGCTCTGGGCACGAACCACCTGCACAGGCAGGGGGAAGCGGTGCTCGAGGCACGGCCCGGCCCGGCACCAGCCCGCCGGAGGCGCAGAACCGAACCACGACAGCCGCATCCAGCCCGACGTCCTTGCGGGACAAACGTTGTTAAAGGGTCTGCGGTGCCAGCCTGGGACCGAAGGGCCCTCGAACTAAGACCGAGGTGAGCGGCACTTCCGTGCCCCCGAACAGTGACCGGAGCAGCGCTCACGGCGCCACGGCGGAGGGGGTTTAGACGGCTCGGGAGGGATCCGGGAAAGCTTCGGCTATGCTGGCGAGCAGAGCTCACGCGGAACGTGGCTGCTGCAGGTGACCGCAGCAAGCGGCACCCAGGAGTCCCGCTGGCAGTGCCTGGCTTGGCTGCGGCCAGCCCGAGGGCAGCTCTTGTCCGGGCACTCGCCACACACACGTGTGACCCTGGCAGCTCCGCAGAGCCACCGCCATCCCCAGCTCTCTCCAACCCGTACGGCTGGCCACAAGCCGGGCACAAACAACTTGATCGAGAGCTTCCCGTAAGAGACTCGCGAGTTCGCCGTGTCCCAGGGAGCTGCCGGGCTCGGCGTGGTGTCCGGCCGAGCTCATGCAGCAGCCCGGCATCACGTCGCCTCTCAACGCCGCCGAGCCGCAGCAGCCTTCGCCGCGCAACGCAGCAGAGCACCGCGGCCCGGGCAGCCAGAGGCATCGGCCCCGGAGCAGCTCCTAGCCGGATGCAGACCCCGGCCCTCAGGAACAGACACGTCTGCCGGCAGCAGAGCCCCAGCACCAGCCCTTCTGCAGCCACAGGGGCGGCTCCGCGCAGGCTGAGCCCTTCGTTTCCTCTCTGGTCTCCAGAGCTCTGTGTAAACCCGGTCTGGACCCGCAGCCCGCCGACGGCCAAGAGGAGGCAGTTGGTGCCTCGCCGGGAGCTCCTCCCTCCCTCCCTCCCTCCGGACCCGCTCGTCTCCAGCGACCAAACCCGCTCCCTTTTAAGAACCCACCCAAGGGAAACTAGAGCCCATTGCGAGACACAGGAAGGAACTGCCCGGTGCTGCTGGGCACAGGGTCAGGCACCAGAGCCACCAACAGCCACCAGTGGAAAGGGAACAGAAATCACTCAACAGAGGAGCCGGGCCACAGCCAACCCCTTCGGCAGTTCCCGAAATGACGCCGCCGCCACCAACAGCAGCAGCAGACAGTGGGGCCTCCCAGCCCGGGACTCACCTTGGTGCTGGCGACCCCGATCTCTGGCCCCGCATTAATGTGGACTCCGCAGTCCGTCTCACGAGATATAGAGCTGCCGACCGTGTTGGTTATTCCTACGGTCAGGGCTCCTCTCTCTTTGCAGTACCGGAGCCCCATCAACGTGTCTGCCGTCTCCCCTGAAAGGACAAGGCTGCAGGTCAGCACCAGTCGCTGCTGAAACCCCAGCCCTGTCCCCGTGGCTGCAGCTTCTGACACCCGTGTGCAAGTTTCTGCAGCTGGTCCATCGCACAGCTCAGCAGCCCTCTGCTCCAGCTCACACCCCTGTCCTGTCACTGGGTGCCCCTGAGCAGAGCCTGGCTCCCTCCTCCCGACACCCCCCCCTTCCCATACTGATCAACACCCACAGGGCCACCCCTCAGGCTCCTTGTCCCCAGCTCCCTCAGGCTCCCCCCAGCAGGGAGACGGGCCAGCCTGCGCTCGAGACTCCTGCTGGCCTTGCAGCACCTGTGTGCACCGGTCTCTCCTCTCCTCTCGCACGTGACACGGGCAGCCGGACGGGCAGCAGAGAGAGCCCGTGCTTTTCCCTCCCAGCTGCCAGCCCCAGGAGGAAGGCAGTGGCCGCACCTGACTGGCTGAGGAAAAAGCAGACGTCGTCTCGGAAGACGGGGGTGTTCCTGTCCAAGAAGTCGCTGGCTAGTTCAACCATAACAGGCAATTCCGTCAGTTCTTCCAGAACCTGTCGGGTCTGGGAAAGGAGGCGTCAGAGCCACAGGGCCCATCGCGGCTCGAACAGCCAAGAGCCTCCTGCCTGTCACACGCTGGCAAACGCCGCCACCAAAAGCCACGTGAGACTCAGCAGTGGCTCTGCTTCCACCAGTCACCGAGCCCACGCACGAGTCACGAGGTGCCTCTGTGAAGTGGCCCAACGGCCTCCAGCACCACAGACACCTGGGGGGCCAACTCCTCCCTGGCACACAGGCCGCTGTCAGCTCAGCCTCCCCGACGGCGCCGCACTGCGATCGCAGCGTGTGTGGCCGGGGGCACCCTGAGAGTCCCAGACCCGCTTAGGATGGGAGGGGGCTCAGCGCTCCCCCAGTGCCAGCCCCCTGCCAGGGGCAGTGGCACCTCTCCCCAGAGCAGGTGCCCCCAGCCCCAGCCAAGCTGCCCTTGGACACTGCCAGGGGGGATGGAGCAGCCACAACCTCCCTGGGCAGCCTGTTCCAGGGCCTCAGCCCCCTCCCGGGGAGGGGTTTCTGCCTCAGATCTCAGCTCAGTCACCCCTCTTGGAGCCTGAACCCACAGCCCCTTGTCCCAGCAGCAGAGTCCCCTGGACAAAGCCCCTCTCCAGCTTCCTTGGAGCCCCTGCAGGGACTGGCAGCTGCTCCAAGGTCCCCCCAGAGCCTTCTCCTCTCCAGGCTGAAGAGCCCCAGCTCCCTCAGCCTGTCCCCAGAGCAGAGGGGCTGCAGCCCTTTGATCATCCTCGTAGCCTCCTCTGGACCTGCTCCAACAGCTCCAGGTCCTTCTGGTACTGGGGGCTCCAGAACTGGACACAGGAGGTCTCACAAGACCGGAGTAGAGGGGCAGAAGACCCTCCCTTGACCTGCTGGTGACACTTCTGTCTCTGCAGCCCAGGCCACCGTTGGCCTTTGTGTCTGGGCTGCCCTCGCACATCCTTCTATCAGACTGTGACTTCAGCAGAGCCCAGGCAGCACCGCTGGTGCCCAGCTCACCCCAGGACGGTTTGGGCCGGTCGGTGGGTTACCGCCGCCGCCGTCTTGCGGAGCGAGGAGAGATCTCCCTCCCTGGTCCTTGCAAGCCAGCTGACCAGAGCTGTGTCGGGCAGTGGCGCTGCCAGGAGCTGCAGCAGCCCTTTGGGCAGCCGAGCGCCGGCCCGACAGGCTGCACCCACGGCCGCCGGAGCCGAACCAACGACGAGGTCAGGCCCCGGGGCAGCGCCCGCCGCGGGTTCTGGCCCTCCCCAAGCGCTCAGCTCTCCGCGCGTCACTGCCCGGGACCCGAAGGCTGCCGCGGGCGGCCGCCCCAGGGCCTTCGCCCCTCAGAGCGCGTTTGCCGCCCCCCGGCCCTGCTCAGCCCGGCCGCTCCTGCACCGGGGCTCAGTCCCGGCGGCAGCCCTCGGCGCCGGCCCAAGCACTCACCGCAACCCCGGCGTGGTAACTTGTCCCACAGGCGATCAGGATCAAGCGGCGGCACCGCTGGATCTCCTTAATGTGATCCTTCAGCCCCCCGAGGTTGACTGCAAGCAAGAGCCAGAGAGCACCGTCAGGCGGGCAGGCGGCAGCGGCCCCGGGGAGCCCTCAGCGCCTCCCAGCCCTCCCAGCCCAGCGCAGGCGCTTCCGCCGGTGCTCCCTGCGACACCCCGTCTCACAGGAGCCTCTTTCACGCCCCGGTGCCACCGGCTCCTCCCTCCTCTCCAGCCGCTGCGAACAACGGGAGACGCTGAGCCGCCCAAAGCACAGGAGGCTTCATCCCAGTTACCGGTGTAGTCGTCGAAGTTGACCCTCCCTCTCATCGTGTTGACGACAGACTCCGGCTGCTCGAAGATCTCCTTCTGCATGAACGAGCTGAAGTTCCCTACAGAAGAGGGAGGCAGACAGACAAAGGCAGTGAGAACACTGCCACCGTCTCCTGGCACCTCGGGCACTCCCCGTGTGTGGAGGTGGGAGCCCGGAGCAGCCCTGCCGGGCCAGCTACCAGCCAGCGGCCACCAAACCCACTCCTCTCCTGCCAGCACCACCGCGGCGTAAGGGGCAGAGCCAAGCCACCAGAACACGTCTGAGAAGGGTCACACCAGAGGGACAACCCTGCTAGGGATCTGTCTCGGGCAGGAGGCACAACCCTCAGCCCTGCCAGCCTCTACCTACAGTGTCAGTGGCCAGAGGGCAAGCCCCAGAGAGTTCAGGGCGGACTTTTTCCCCTCGAGGGCGGGGAAGCAGCGGAGCGGAGCGGGTGCTCTGTCCTCAGAGACTCTCCAAACTCAGCTAAGCAGGGCCCGTTAACTCCTGGCCCCTAACACAGCCACTGGCCCAGGTGCCCCCCGGAGGTCGCCCCAAGCGGGAGGGTGCCCGGCGGCAGCCCGAGGACCTCACCCTTCATGATCTGCTGCAGCTCCATCTGCAGGGTTTGGACGGCGCGCCCGGGGTGGTCGCCGGCCGTGCGCTTGATGCGGTGGATGGAGAGGCGGCCGTCGACCACGGCCGCCACGTCGTCGTCCTCGAGGAAGATCACTCTGTTGGTGTGCTCGATGACGGCGCTGCAAACACACAGCCCGGCCGCCCGCCCTGAGACGCCGCTCGGCGCCGAGCCCGGGCCGACAGCCCTGCGCCGAGCCCGACAGCACCACCTGTTCCCAGCAAGGCAGCCCTCCCACCGCAAGTTCTTCCCACAGGGGCCCCGCGCTGTGAGGGGCATTGCCACGGGGCCGCTCCAACGGGGGGTCCCCACTCCCTCACCTGAATCTCACTGCTCCCTCCAAGAACAGCCTCAATCCCTCAGGCAAAGCAAGGGGTGGCTACCAGACCGGGAGAGGTTCTCCTGCCCCTCTGCTCTGCCCTGGTGGGACCCCAGCTGGAATCTTGTGTCCAGCTCTGGGTCCCTCAGCCCCCGAAGGACCTGGAGCTGCTGCAGAGCCCAGGGCAGAGCCACAGGGATGGTGGAGGAGGGGGAGCATCTCCTTGCTGAGGAGAGGCTGAGGGAGCTGGGCCTGGAGCTGGGAGAAGAGGAGCCTGAGGGGTGACCCCCTGGACGTTGATCAATATGGGAAGGGGGTGTGTCAGGAGGATGGAGCCCAGTGGGGTTGTGGAGTCTCCTTCTCTGGAGATGTTTCAAACCCACCTGGCCCTGTTCCTGTGCAACTGGATCTAGGGGATCCTGCTGTGGCAGGGGGATGGGGCTGGGTGACCTCTGGAGGTCCCTTCCAACCCCTAATGACTGGATCTAGGGGCTCCTGCTGTGGCAGGGGGACTGGGTGATGTTCTGAGGTCCCTTCCCACCCCTAATGCTCTGTGGCCCGGTGAAGGCCACACGTGCAGCCGAGCGACTTGGCTGCCAGGAGCTCACGAGTGGAAGGCAGGAGGACCAGGTGGGGTTTGTATTTTCCCATCTCTGGAACAAGCGCTTGTTCATTTCCCTTGCAGGGAAGACCAAGAGCTCCAGAGGCTGCACTCAAGTGAGTCTTTCCTTCCAGCACTGGGGTTAAACTACAGTACCCTTGACAATGAAGGAGCTGCCTCGTGCGCAGAGATCCCCGGGTCTGCGGACAACGAGCGTCTGCCCTGCTCGCTGAGGTCAGCGCTCACTCGGGTTTCCTACCGCTCCCCTTGGAAACCCCGTGAAAAGAGGTGCCTGAAGCCACAGGACGCTGCTCCTCTCAGGCAAGGGCTCCTTCTCTAACGCAAGCTCACACCTCATCCCTTTGTCTCGTCATCCCCTCTTTTAGGGCCACCCACGGGCACTAGGGAACACGGAAGGTCAGAGCCGCGCAGGCATCACCGAATTCCCCATGAGGAGCCCGTGGCCTCCCCGTCCTCGTCCCAGCTGCAAGCACTGAGCGGCGCTGAGGAGCAATCACCTGGCATCCGAAGCGAAGTAGTACTCCACAGCTTTCTCCTCGACGGGGAAAAGGCAGGTGGTGCTGTCGACACGAGACAGGTTGCAGCTTCCTTTCTTGTCTTTACCTAGAAGACTCGAGAATTAGGTGCCGCACCAGCAAGAGCCCCGGAAGGCAGCTGCAGCGCCAGTCCCCAGCTCCCCAGCCCAGCACCAACGTGAAGCACCGTTTTCCCAGTGGCAGTGGCACGGGGCAGCGCTCGAGCCATCGTGTCCTGGCTCTTGGCATTCTTAAGGGCTTCCCCGCCAGGTCCGCACCCGCAGCGTCGGCGCAGTCTGCAGTGTGGAGAGCTCCAGCGAAAACTCAAGCGGCTGTCGAGGAGCGGCTCCAGTGGCACAAGAGCGTTTGAGGTGCTTTGCAAGCAGTCCCTTTGACCAGCATCCCGTTTCCCATCCCAAGCCTCTCCTGCTTCAGCAGCTTCCCTGAGGCTCCGGAGACGGAGCAGGACTGCGCTTGGCGGTCCTGGGCAGAGGCAACCAGAGCTGCCACCTGGCCCAGTGAGGACCCAGCCCGGTTCTGGCCCGGCCGAGCCCACGTGCTCGGGAAGTCCCCACTAAGTACTTCGCTGTCCTGAGCTACTGCATCCAAGCACCTCGCTGTGCAGCCTCAGAGCTCCTGAGGAGCGCAGCTGAGGAGCAGAGTTCAGGACGGGTCTCCCAACAGAAGCACCTGCCGCTCGCTCGCTGTGCTCGGCACGGTGAGGGCTGGGGCAGGACGCGGCAGCCCCGCTAGAACACGACTGCTACGCGACAGTGACAAGTGCGGGCACCGGCTCAGACACTCCAGCGCTGCCCCAGGGCGCTGCCCCAGCCCCAGGGCGCTGCCCCAGCCCCGTGGTCAAGTGGAGCTTGTGACACGGAGCCTGCCAGCGGTGCAAGTGAAACCGTCACGGAGAAAACGCTGCCTTCACGTTGGCGCTCAGCGAGAAGGACCCACTCAGCCAAAAACTCAGAGCCCTCCATCGAGTTGTGAGGTCAGAAGAGGAGGAATCACAGAACATGAGGGATCGGAAGGGACCTGGAAAGACCATCCAGTCCAGTCCCAACACGAGGAGCACGAGCCCGTGGTGCTGGAGACGGCACAGAGAGAGAAGGACAGAGCCAAGGTGCTGGTGGCCGCTCCCCCCGACGCGCCCGTACTCGATCAAACCATGCAGATTTGCTCCTCCAAGCAGCCTCTCCCTGCCCTGACTTTAGCGCACGGTGCTGCTTCCCCGTCCCACAGCTGCGAGCGAGACCCGTTCTTCAGCGGCTCTCGCGGAGGAGCGGCTGTGAGGATCATCAGCACCTGCTCCCCGCTTCAGGAGCCTGGAGCCAACACAGAACGAAGCTCCTCCCCTCTGAAGCCAGGCGTGGAGACGCAACAGAGCACCGGCACCGGGACGGCGCGAGCCGGGCGGAGAGGGGCCGTGTTTCCGAAAAGCCTCCGTGTCCTGAAAGCCAGAGGACTCGGGTTCCTCAGGCACCTGGGAGGAAGGTTCACCCGCGCTCGCCTCCCAGCACTTCATGCCGCCTTAGGCCACGTGGTTCGGGCTGGGGCAGAGCGCAGGCGGTGGCTCCCCTCCCGGCAGCGGGGCCGCCTCCTTCGCGCTCACGAGCGGCAGCACGACCCGGACGGCACGGGGGGCTGCCGGAAGCGCTCCCCTGTCCGTCTGTCGCTCCCGGTGCTTCCCAGCCACAGGAACTCTCCTCGTCCCGCTCGCCCCGCTGCGGGGGAAGCAGCAGCCGCACGGTAAAGTCGAATTTGCGAATCTGTCTCATTTGCGATTCCTTCCGCAGGGGACCGGAGGGTTTGTCTGAAACGGCAAGGATTAGCCTCGCTCTGGTGGGCACCTTCCTCCACTTTGATGGACAGGCCATCAAAAGGGCGATCCACAGACTGTGCCGCTGGAAGTGCAATTGGAGAGAGGACACAACTTCAGATCGTGGGCAGGACACAGCGACGGCACGTCAGGAGCCAGGGGCATCAGGAGTCGCTGCTGCGCTCCAGCGCCAGCCAGCAGTGGGCACCGAGGAAGGTGACTGGGACTGCTGCTCCCGTCCCGCGGCAGCCAGCCAGAAGAGCCGCTCCTGAGCGCCGCCCCCTCGGAGAGCGGCCCAGCGCCCGGCCTGCAAAGGGCTTCGGGCGCCGCGGGCAAACCCACGGGGCAACTCTGAGCCACCTCTCGCTGCCGAGGGCGCAGCGACGTGGCTGCGGTGGCAAAACGCACGTGAGAGAGACGGGTGGGTGACAGAGCGTCACGCAGCTGGGCCAGCGCTCGACCGTCAACAGCTGTGCTGAACAGCCGGGGTGGGAACGGCCCGTGGCAGCCAAACCCAGGGGCTGCAGCACAGCACCGGGCTGGTTCTCGCCAGCGGCCGAGCCCACGACTGCCGACGTACCGCGCGCACAGCACCGGCCCAAGCGCCTCGAGGTAAGTGCTCCGTGAAGCCCTGCAGCTGGTTCTGCTGTGCTGCGTTAAGACGGGTCTTCTCTGCGACCCTGGACACCGAACCTCGGGCTAGAAGCCCACGACCAGCTGGAGGCAGACCGCGCTACAGCGCGTGGCCCAAAATGGCCTTGAACAGAAAGGAGACCCCCTTTCTTTGGGACAGGCCCATCCACAGGGGGAAGTTCTGCAGCGCACTGGGCGTGCCGGAGCGCACACTGGTCCAGGCGTGACCGGCACGGGGCTCCCTGGGGCACTCACCCGTCCGGTAGAGGATGGGGATGTGGTCGGTGGAGAGCTTGTGCTCGCTGCGCACTCCGATGAGCAGGGGGCTGCCTCGCCTGTGGGAGACATCGAGTTACACACCCCTCGGTGCCCAGACTCCCCGCTGCCAGCTGGCCTGGAGGGGCTGCTGCTCCCAAGCCCGGCAGCTGGGCTGAGCCAAACCAGAGCGAGCTTCTCCCGGGTCAGCTGGTGGTGCTCCAACACGGGAGGCCACAAGACAGAGCAGAAGAATCTAAACAGACACAGCACCAGGTCACAGGGGATCTGTCTCGGGTCTAGCCAAAGCTCCTCAAGGGGAACTGCAATCCCTTAGAGCCCCGAACCAGGAACAGGCTGCTGCTTACGGCACAGACCCACCAACAGCAGCCAGCCCCAGGCTGCGCAGCCTCTGCTGGGCACACACACATCTCCTTCACCAGCTGGGTGGGTGCTGCCGTGCAGTGCAAGCCCCAAGCTGACCCAGCATTAAGTCCAACAGAGGATCTGGCCAAGCGCTCCCACAATGGGAAACCCTGAAGCTAAAACCATCTCCTTCCGAAGCTCTCCTATCCGGCAGGTACCTCTTCTAACTCAGAGGCACCAAAAGAACCCAAAGCATCATGTGGGGTGCTACAAGAACACTCCTTCCCACGGCAACGCTCACCTGGTGCCAACGGCTTGACCGGGATAATGGACACTTTTGAACACGAGGGCAAAAGCACCTTCCTGGAACAAGAGAAACAGAAACCGTCCAACCCTTCGCTTGAGGCCCGGGCCACCAGTTCAGGGTTCCAGCACAGACGCTGCAAACGAGCCAGCGGTGCAACCAGAAGGGTCTGGAGCCACCACTAGCTCCAGGCACCTCATCATCCAGGCAGCTCATCTCAGCCCCCTTCAGCAGTCTCCCGCACTCCGACGTTGCTGGTACCAGTGCTCCCGCGTGAGTCCACAGCGAGAGGCCTCACAAGGGCAAAGCGCTGGCAGAGGGGTCAAAGCTTTGGGCTGCCCAAGCCACGGGCAACCCAGCACAATCTGCCGGCAGGCTGCCTTCATGGGCTGCTGCCACCACAGCTCCCGACGGGCCAAGCGCTGGGAAAGCAGCTCCAGAGCACGGTGCTCACGGCAGGGCGACTCCGGGCTGGGTTCCCCTGGGCAGCTGCAGCGCGGGGAGCTCAGGCTGCGCAGCGCATTCCCCACGAGGGGTCACACCTCTCCCACGACAGAGCTTCGCATCGGCGCTCGGCTTCGCTCCGCTCTGCCCTGTGCCGGTTCCCACCCCTCCACACTCCCCGCTTGCCTCCAGGCGCTGCTGCACCCCAAAACTCAGCCGTGTGCCCCGCGACCTAAACCACCTCAGCCTGTGCCGGAGAACAGCCTGCCGCCCAGGCGCGGCGCTGCACCAGCCGCCTCGCCCCGCACGACACTGCTCTGCCGCGGGCAGGCGTGTGCCCAGCCTGCCTCCCGCATTACCAGCTGCTGGATGACCCTCTCCACCAGGGTGGTGAAGCTGATGTCATCGCTGTCCCGGTTGTCGTACATGTACTTGACCAGTTTGGCAATGCTCTCCGTGTCCGTCTCCGACTCGAAGTCGTAGCCCTTGCTCTCCTGCAAGAGCAAGGAGACTGGCTGAGAGTGATCTGGGAGAGCGTGAGTGAGGCAGGCACGGACGGAGGACGTGAGGATGTCCTCACGGAGTAGCAGAGTTAGAGTGAGTGTAAGTGCGAGCGGCAGCGTGAGCGCAAAGCTGTGAGCGGGGACCACAGATGGAGGAGGGGGGCCCGCGCGGGCAGCGAGAGCGAGCGCGCGCGGGGCCGCACAGGAGCGCCGCCGCGCCCCGGGTGACTCACCAGGAACTTGCGCAGGTCCTTGTAGTTGGTGATGATGCCGTTGTGGATGACGATGAACTCTGGGGACAGAGGAAGGCCCCGCTCAGCCCCGGCCCCCGGCAGTGGGCGCCCACAGCCACGGCCACCGAGCTTTAACAGCGACAGCCCCACCTTGGCAGAGGTAAGGGCAGAGCTTCCCAACGTCGGTCTGAGCTTTCCTCTCCTTGCGCTGTGCCCAAACACCCGCCGAACCCCTGGGCACGGCCCCCATCCTGCCTGAGCTCGCCCCGCGGCCAGAAACAACTCCAAACCCCGCTGGTCTCCCAGCAGCTGGGCTCGGTTCCACCGCCTGCCAGAAACCCACGGCCCTGGCTCCAGCCAACCCTCCCAGGGACCCCGCAAGCACTGGAGGTGACAACCGGCTTCTCCAGCTGCTCCAAGCCGTGCCTGAGGCTCAAGTGACGCCGCTCACCGTTGTTCTTGTCCGAGCGCTGCGGGTGGCTGTTGATGGGGCTGGGCTCGCCGTGGGTGGCCCAGCGCGTGTGGGCGATTCCCAGGTGAACATCAAACTCAATGTCGAGGTCCATGTCCTGTTGCTCTGCAACAGAAGCAGCAGAAGGTTTCAGTAGTGAGGGGCTGCCTCTACCCTTCCGGGCTCCACAAGACAGCACCCAAGCTCGTTCCCAAGGGATTCAGACGCCCAGCAGCGACCTCCCTGCACCCCTCGCCCCGTGTCAACCAAGACCAGCTTCTAAGAAATAACCCGCCTTGTCTCCTCTCTCGGGATGCTCTGCACCCCCCGTCACCTGCCGCGAGCGAAGCAGCCCCGCGCGCGGTTACACAGCGCGGCGGCCGGAGCGCCCCTCGCCAGCCCTCGTCCCTCGCAGCGCCAGCAGCGTTGCCACTTCTCTAGAGGAGGGTTTCCCTTTGGCCCCACAAGCGCTGGCACAACCTCTTCTAAACCGCAAGTCCTCCCGTCTTCTTGAGCGGGCAACCGCCCGCCCGGACACGCTCCGCGTGCCCCGTTCTGCGTGGCAGACACCGCACAGCCGGCCGCCTCTGCTCCCGCCTCCCTGCCCCCTGCCACGGGAGAGCGCCTCCTGCGCGGCCGGCTCAGCCGCGGCCGAGCGTGGCCGGGAGCTCCTGGCTCCCCTGAGAGGCACCTTCCCAAGCCCACGCCACCGGCCTGCCTGCGACCGCTGCCCCTGCACCTCGCGCCCAGACTGCACGGACTCGGCACGCCAGTCGAGGAGCACGCCGAGGCGAGACCGCACGCCGAGGAGCTCAGCGTCTGCACCAGCGCGACGGCTCTCGCGGGCTCTCCTGAAGCCGACCGCACGGCCCTCCCCTTCTTTCTAGCATCCGAGGTCTGAAAGCCCAAGCAGCGAACCGCCAGAGTCTCTCTGTGCCCGAGCTCTCGGTCTGTGACGACCGTCTTCCCGTCGCTCCCCTTCCCCTGCCTACGCTGTCTCCTCACGGACACCGACAGGAAGGCTCTCTGGGTCTGAGCTACTCCAGGCCTCTTTCACTGCAACAGGACCCGACTCGCTTGTCCTGTGAAGCTTCAGGACTTCCCCGTGAGCTCGTGGCAGCGCTGACTGCACCGCTGGGCCCTCCCCAGCCCACCCGAGCCGTTACGCCCCTGCGCCTCGTGCCCAAGGCACCGAAACACAGCCTCGGGGGAAAGCGGGGCGCTCGGGACCCCAGCAGAGGAGAGGAGCTTCCCAGGGAGGAGAGGAAGCAAGCGGAAGGGCCGTACGTACTGTGAACCTCTTCGTCCAGAGCCTTCACCTTCCCCTTCTGCTTGATGAGCTGGATTTTGCAAGCGTTTGCTTCCCAGTCCTTGTCGTTGCCGCCATCGACTCCCACACCTAAACCCCGCCGGGGACACGAGGAGAGCGAAGCCCATTCAGCGATTCAGCCAGACAAGCGCTGCTGACGGACCGGCCGACGCACCTCCTCCTTTGCTTATTCCGCACAGAGCCCCTGCGCCCACAGCCGACCCTCCCAGCAAAGGCAAACAGTCCCCGAGACTAGAGGGGGCCCTTCCCTCTGCTGTCCTGCAGGTCCTTCCGGAGCAGCGGGGAACAGGCTCTGTGGGTGCTGGCAGGTACCTGCAGAGCGAAAGCCCATCCCGACCTCGGACCGCACGGCCACCGGCCTGGCCCGCCCGTGTTCCAGCTTTCGCCAAAGGCAGAAGGCGGCAGGAACCGCTCGCAAACCCATCGCTAGCGAGCCACATCCCCAGAGCTGCTGCTGCTGGGAGAGACCTACCTGCAGAATCGTAACCCCTGTACTCCAGCCGCTGCAGCCCCTTGATAAGGGTCTCCAGAATCTCCCGCCTCGTCCGGGGAACATGGTAGTTCAGGTACGCGAAGATGCCTGCACGGGGGAAAAGCACCATCCTGTAGCACGTCCCGGCCGCGGAGAGCGCGAGCACCAAGGCAGAGCTCCAACGGCCGTCGCGCCCGCAGCCCCTGCGGGAAGGCGCCACGGGCTTCCCTGCCTCCAACCTGAGGGCCACAGAGAAGCTGTCGCTAGCACTCGAGAGATCTGAACCAGCACCAGAACCAGGGCACCCTTTCCATAGCTGCACAAGCAAACAGGACAAGCCTGGGTGTGATGGAAGAGAGCCCCTCCACGGCCTGGACCTACCCAGCAGAGGGGTCTGAGAGGGGACAGGGGACCATCCGAGGCTCCCCAGCATGGAGCTCCGTGCGCTGAGGAGCCTCCCTCACCAGGAGCTCTTCTTCAGAGAGCTGCCTCCAGGCTACTCCCCCAGAGCAGCTAAGAACAAGAACCACGGAACTCAGGCACACACGCAGCCGACACCCTCGGGCTGCCGGAGGCCTTTGCTACGGGCTGCAGAGGAAGACGAACTGCTGCTTCTGTTTCGAAGCAGTGCTGGGGACAGGCAGACTCCCAGCGCTCACCACAGCCTATTTCAAACTGGTTTCCTCCAGTGCACTGCGAAGCAGCAGCAGGCGACATTTTAGTGGGAGCCAGAAACACCGGTGCTTGAAGCCGGCCAGCCCAGCGTGTCGAAGGAGAAGTCTCCACCCAGGAGAAGAGCCAGGCAGGTTCCACACAAGCACCTGGCAACCCAGCCCGGTGCCCTGAGGCACCACACCTAACGCGCCCCGGGAGAACAGGGCCCCGACCTTTGAGGGGGCGACTGGCGACGACCACGCGGCTTTGCTGAGGACCGATCGCACCTGACAGACCCAGCAGCCGTCCACAAGAGGGTTACAAGTGCTGGTGGCAGGAGTGGAGCCACCGACGTCGTCTCCCCGGACTTGTGCAGGACGCCGGGCACTGCTCCGGACCACAGATGGACCACGCAGGGCACGAGGGACGAGCCGGGCGGTCACAGCCAGAGCTGCAGCCAATGGCTCCACGTCCAAGAGGAGACCAGGTCCAAGCAGGGTCCCTCAGGGGGCTGTTCTGGGCCTGGTGCTCTCCCCATCTTGTCTCAGAAGACACAAACTTGCCGCTGGCACGCGGCTCCGGACGCTCGCGCCGCTCGGGAGCGCAGTTCTGCGGCCGAGCGCCGAGCAACGCGGCAGGTTCCACACGCCGGAAGGCAAGAGGCAAGGACGAGCTCCGCGGGAGACGAGGCTCGTCGCCTCGAGCACTCAGGCTTTAGGTTGTTGCCCCGAGAGGTGGGTGAGCCGGGTTCTGCTTGTCTGAAGACGTGCCCTGGTCGGCAGGCTGAACCTCTTGGGTCACGGCTGCCCCGCACAGCAGGGACGTGAAGTCACAGAGGGACCCCTCGCCGCACAGGGAACCGCTGGACGGCCCCACGCCCCGGTGGAGCTGGGCAGCGAGGGCGGCTCCTCGGGGGGCCGTTCTGGGCCCAGCGTTCCCCAACGTCTTTGCTGGCGACAGGGGCAGCAGCAGTGCTCGTGACGAGCTCCGGGGAGACGTGAGCTTCGTCTGCAGGAGATGCTGCCAGAGGCGTCTCATTGTCTCCCTTTCAAACCTCCCGTGGCCGAGGATGTGAGTCTCCCGAGCTGGGGGAAGTTCCCGTCCCCACTCAGAAAGCAGCTTGTTCCTGGCGCTGCCCTGCCCGCGCTGCCTCAGGGACGTCTGAGCAATCGCACCCCGTCGCCGCCCCCATTTTCAAGGACACCTCCCCGGCGGCACTGACAGGAACTAAACCCAGAGCCCCGGCACTCGAAGAACTGCCTGCCCTGCCCGGCGCCGCTGGGCTAAGCGGGTCTCTGGAAAACGCTGACAGGGCCTCTGCTCTGCAGGGAGACCTCGGACCTTGGGTCATGCCCACGGAGGGGCCAAGCAGGCGGCAGGGCCGTGCCGAGACAGGCGCTGCCTGGGCGGTTGCCGCGCCCCAGCCCTCCAGGAGAAGACCCACCTTTCACTCCCAAGCTGCACCTGACCGCGCGACAGAGCCTTCTCCGAGGCGGCACAGGGCACGCCACCCCTCCTGGCCGCTCTGGCTCCCAAAGACCTTTCTCCGCACGCGGGAGGCACCGTTTTATCCGCAGCACAGAGCCTCGCGCAAGGCCGCTCTCGCCCCGAGCAGCCCTCATTCAGGCCAGCCCGCACAGCTCAAAGGATGGAAAGATCCCCACTGCACAGAGCTCCACGGCTGCTCGAAGGCTCCTGCGAGGAGCCCGTCTTCCCGTCCAAGCGCCGATCCACAGCGATCACGACGAGCAACAGGAACACGTGGGTCAGGCAAAATCCCCACCAACACAGTCCCACCCGGTGCCCACCAGCCTCTCGCCAGGAGCCCAACACCCAGAAGCCTTCGGGCCGAAGCAGAACGTCCCTGAAAGCGCCGCACCGTGAACCCGGCAGAGCCGGGAGGGGAGCTCCAGTTCCAGCTGAGCTCACGCTGCGAGAGGCCCAGCACCGCAGCTGCCCTCGGGAACAGGCTGGGGAGCGGACACGCTGCGGTAACGCAGGACGCGGGAGCGACACTGCACCGCCCTGACAAACCCGAGGCGGCACCGCTCGAGGTGGAACACGTGCTGTGTGGAGCACAAACCCACCGCCGCGAACTTCACTGCAGTGCAGCGCCGCTGGCGACTGCGAATCCCGAGCTCCACGCCCAGAAAGCCTCGCCTCAGGTGAAACACCTCGAGTGCCCTCGAGAGCAGAACACACCTCCTTCCTGGCCGGTTGGCCTTAAAGCCCCTTCCCGCTGCAGCACCGGCAGGGCAGGCGTGGGGCTGCTGGTGAAACTCGCTTTCCCTCAGAGCCGGGTTGCTAGAGCCAAGCACAAACCCTCAGCCACGAACGGCAGCTTCTCCCTCCCAGCAGCTGACGGACCTTCGCAAGCAGCTTCTTACTGAGACGACGCTGCCGACAGCCGCAAACATGCTGCCGAGCGCTCTGGGCCAGGTCTGGGGCTCCCGCTCCGGCACCTCCCGGCAGCGTCACAGGCAGAGCCAGGAACCACCACTCCCAGGGAAGAACAGGCCACCACATTAGGCAACACCTTTCGTTATCCAGGAGCAGCCTGTCCTCCCGCTGCCCCACAGAAGCCTTCAGGGCTGGGATTTGCAAGCACCTTTGCACCACAAGTGTCCTGCTAACCTCACTCCCACAGAGATGCTCTCGGTGCATCCACTTGGCAACCCCGAAGGACCTTTATCCTGGTGAGGATTGTCAGGCCTCAAGTCTTCAGCAAATCAGATGCAGGCTCCTAAACACACCTCAGGGGCTGAAGTGTTCTTCTCGTTACAGCAGGGATGACACCAGGCAGTGACAGGAGATCCTAACACAGCAGAGGCCCAGAACCGATGCTCAAAACCCACCAGAGAGGGCTCTCGGTGAGGCAGAGCCCGTGCGCACCCCCACGTACCACAGCACTGCTGATCCCACAGCACTGCACAAGGGCAGGCACCAGCAGAGCATGATCACTGCGGCTGTGCGAGGGGTGGTTTGTGCTCCCCATTCATCAAGTCTGTGCTGAGAAAAGCAGCAAACCGGCCCAGAGGTGACCCACAGCTGTCCCCTGGCCGCTGCTGCTACCCCCAGCTCTCCAGCTGGACAGGGCAGGATTCCTCCCATCTACACCAGACAGGCAGCGCCGCATCGGTTCCAGGGGCTCATCCTGGCCACGAGCCACCGCTCCTTCAGAGAGGCCACGCGCCCAGGTGCCCGAGCCATGCTGTGTGCAGACACCGGGGGCCACACGGTCCCAGTCCCCACTGACACAATGCAACCCTACAACCCGGAACTCCGGGGAACCGCAGCCTGCAGGCAGCCCCTTTGTATCTCCAGCGATCAGCAGTGACGCCAGATCTGACCGCTACCACTCCTCTTTGTCACGGAGGTGCACCTCCGGCTTACTGATTTACAGGGCTGCCTCGAAAAACCTGTTCTCCAAACCCTGTGAGAGATGCCACGGGAGCGGCTGGGTGCATTCAGACCACAGCACGCCCACCGGATACCAGGGCTTCACACCAAACAGCACCCGCTCTTCACCCGCTCCAGGGCAACAAAGCCTGGCCCGTCTGCCCCGCAGGCCACTCATGCACACTGGGCACCGAGGAACTGAAGGCTGAGGCTCCTTCGTCTGTCCAGCAGCACAAGCACAGCAGATCTCAGAACTCTGTAAGGGGCACACACACCTGAACCTCGCGTTGTCGGCGCGTTCAAAGCACCGCACTGGTAACTCCAGTGTGCCGCTGTCGCAGGGAGAACTCCGGTAACAGCAGCAGCAGCACTGCCTGAGAAAACGCCTCTACAACCACCTTCTAATCGGAGATGAATGAGATAAAAAGCTGAATGAGGACCGAGTGCCCCCCAGACAGTGCAGGAAGACAAAACAACACACACCCAACTTACAGTTTCATTGCAGGGGCACCTGCCCCACCGTCACTGCATCGCAGGATGCAGCGACTCGCAGCTTGTGGAGGCTACACGAGATCTCACTGCTCCTAGACCACACCACTGTCGCTTCAGTCAGGAGAGGCCATGAAGTCCTGGTCGTGCCAGTCCCTGGAGCAGCACGGAGCCGGCTCTGCCTTGTATACAGCCCCATGCTGCTCTCCTCGTTCTCTTGCTGGAGTCTGCTGCTTCCTGCCGAGAGCCTAGACCTCCGGCCCTTTGGCCTTGCACTCACCAAGTAGGCCACAGCCAGCAGCCACGGAGGCTGCGCTGTTCCTTAGCTTCTGCCAGCTGCACTTAACTGCAAGTCACAGGAGCTCGTGTCATCGCACCCTCAGACCAGACAGCTCTCCTCCTGCTCCCTGAGCAAACCTTCCCTGCCTGCACCCGCGCAAGTCGGGCTCCAAGGATTCTTTCTCCACATTAACCCTCTCCTGGCTTCTCGCTACAGGACGCTCTGCTGGCTCCGGTAACAGCAGTAACAGCCCTTACGGCTTTTTGTGCTGCTTCATAAACGTTTCAGTGTCCAGAGAGAACTTTTACGTGTGGGAAATGGGAGACACACATTTACGTCTTGAAGGCAGTGAAGAAACTACCCAGGGTGCTTCCACAGCTTATGGCAGTGAAAAGGCAGAGGGCAGAACGTTAGTGCTGCTCGTTTCAAAGGCCAGACCTCAAGCAGCACCAGCACAAGGCACTAAAGCCCCGTATTCTTGCAGCCGGCTATTTACAGTAACTGTCACTATCTCTTCTCGTCTCAGCTTTGCTCCACTTGGCACTTTTAATGAAACTAAGGCAGTGTTAAATGTAAGCTGGAGCACCAAGGTCTGCCTGCCCTCCACAGCGCTCCACGGGCTCCACACCTGGAAGGTGGCACCAGCTCCACCTCAGCAAGCCAGCAAAGACGTGGCAACTCACACAGGAAGGATAAACCCCACAACCTTGCTCGGAGATTCTGAGCTACAAATAAAACAAACAAACACGAGGAGAAGTGGAAAGATGGACGCGGAGAGCCAACACGTCACTGTTGAGGATTTCCATGGAAAAACACGAAGCTGCTGTGAGACAGAAAGAAAGTGGAAGGGAAACGCTACGTTACACTCTTGCGTCCAGAGGATGAGGTGGGGTGATTGTGCTAATACAGCAAATGAGAGTGAAAAGCATCCAAGAGACCTCTGAGGTGGCTCCTCGCTGGGTTGTGCTCCAGCCCAACCCCAGGCACACGTCCCACACTGGGAAGCTCCTTGGGAGAATGGGCAGACTGGGATGTGCTGGTGTGGAACCCTGCGGTGAGCACTCCTAGCCACGTTTAAGCTCATTCATCTGGCTGCCTCCCACTCGTGCTGCATGAGCTTGAATATCGACATAAATAACCTCAGGAGCTGTAAAGCCTAAGGAAACAGCAATGAACGAGGCTTTCCTCCTGCAAGAGCATCACGGAACTGTCAGAGCTGGAAGGGGCCTGTAGAGACCATCTAGCTCAACCCTCCGCTAAAAGCAGGATCACCTGGAGAAGAGCTGCATCCAGGAGGGTTTAGGATCTCTCCAGAGCAGGAGACTCCACAATCTCTCTGGGCAGCCGGGGCCAGGGCTCTGCCCCACCCCCAGAGACCTCTTTGCTCATCTCTAAATCCGACTCCCTGTGCTCCACCTTGTGCCCATTACCCTTTGTCCTGTCACTGTCACTGGGCACCACTGGAAGCAGCCTGGTGCCACCCTAGACCCAGGGATCAGGTCTCCTCTCGATCATCTCTACCTCTCTCAACCTTTCCTCGCAAGAGAGATGCTCCAGGCCCCCAGCCACCTTCCATGCCCTCCGCTGGACTCTCTCCAGTAGCTCCCAGTCTCTCTTGAGCTGAGGAGCCCAGAACCGGACCCAGTGCTCCAGATGCGGCCTCTCCAGGGGCCTCTCCAGACCCACGGGCCGCGCTCTTCTTCACGGCCCCAGGAGCCCATCGGCCTTCTCGGGCTCCCGGGCCCACTCCGGCCCGCCGGGGCTCCTCCGGGCTCCTCCCCAGCCCCAGCCCGCGCCGAGCCGACGCCAGGGCTCGTTTCTCCCGAGGGGCAGGACCCCGCATTTCTCACGCCAGGGCCGCTCCCCGCGCCGTGACAGCCCCGTTCCCGGGATCCCGAGGCTCCCCAGCCCCCCGCGGCCCTCGACAGCCCCGGCCCCGACCCGGCTCCGGCGTTCCCCAATTCCCGGGAGCTGCCGCGCGGGCCCGGGCGGGCGTCCCGCAGCTCCGCCCTCACCCCGCACAATCTGGGGCCGATCTCCCCTTCCGGAGCCGCCACCCGCGGTGTCGCGGTGGGCAGCGGCGCGGGGCCCTTCCCGCAGCACGGCCCCCGGGAGCCCCCGCCCCCGACCCGGCTCCGGCGTTCCCCAATTCCCGG